>QGMK01000005.1:0-85821 GCA_007825345.1 Lachnellula suecica | reverse complement strand
TCCTCCCCACTAACCACCCACGGCACTCCCAAAACCTCCCTCCGAAACACCAGCGCCTCATCCCAGCACTTCACTTCCAGCGCCGTACCCCCCAGCACCTCCACCTTGATAATCTCCACCTGCCTCTGCTCCCTGAACTCCTTGATCCCGCCCTTGATCTTGACCACCGTGCCCACATCGACATTGTCCCATGGGATGTTGGGGTTCGTGACTGTAGGACCTTCGGCTTTCGTGACTGTAGGTGGAAGACCTTTGGCGGCGCTGGGTTTTGTGACTGTAGCTTTCGCAGGCACGGGGACAGGACAGGTGCATTCGATGCACATCCCACTGCTATCATCCAGCGTATACACCCTGCGCCCGTAAAACTCGTCCACAGCAACAATAACACCGGTGACGCGGACCCATTTTATGGGATGATTGCCGTAATGGTAGAGAGGCCTTCCTGTAGCTCATATTAGCACCCTTCAGATCCAAATTCCTTTGATAAAAGTTCAAGTGTTAAATTGGTGGTAGGGAGACAGGGAATAGGTTTTACCATTGCTAAACATTCCCCGCGAAACCAGCGCGTGGATGTCTGTCGCGCGCAACCGGCACCAGAGGTTCAGGGTCGGTGAGAGCTCGTGGCAGTACTCGGGGTAGATTGGGGGATTGGATGTCATAGCATGGCGGAGGGAGGTTGTGCGGGTCGCCCGGAAGGGTTTTGTTGACGTTGGGTTGGGGAGGAGACGCGTCGATCAAAACGCGAGATTTACGACATCACGAGTCAGCAATCCTATCACGTGGAACCCCTCCTAGATATTTCGGCACCTGTTTGCAGCTATTCCGGTGGGACGGATTGATGGGAGCTTTGACGGATTAAAGAAATGTAGATATGAGCGTCTTATTGATATGTAAACGCTATGTTCGTGAGGCATTATCCATCCATTCCCATCCAACTCCCTGTAATGCTAGAGACAAAGTAACCAATAACCACAAAAGAAAGTTTTGAATAACCAGCAACGAACCATTCCAAGGAACAGTTCAATGCTTCGTACGTTTCGTCTTCCGTCCACCAGAAGCTTCAGCACTGGAACCAGCCTTCAACTTGGTCGCTGCAGCTTGGAAAGCTTCCTCAGAAGGCATTCCGGCATTCTCATCTTCGTCCTCATCATCCGACACCCGCTTCTTGCCCTTCTTCCCCTTCGGCTTCTTACTCTCAGCAGCATACTTGGCCTCCAAATTATCCAAAAAGGAGCCCCGTCCCGCCTGTCTCTTCTGAATCATAGCAGCCAGCGCATCCTCACTACTCCCCTCCCCCTTATCCTTCCCAAACAGTTTATCATACACCCCAATCTTCTTCGCATGCTCCATCGCCTCCTTGCCCTCCTTCCCCGCCAACTTCATCCGCGCCTCCCTCGCCTCAGGCCTCTCATTCGCATACGCGCTATACGCCTGCACCTCGCCCTTGCCAATCGCCTCATCAATAATGGCCCTAAAGCGCTCCTCATCCTTCAACGGATCGCTCAAGATCACCGTCTCGTAGATCTTTCTCCAGCGGCCCTTGAACCTAGTGTATTCGCGCAGCAGGTCGTCTTTCTCCTCGTCCGAGCCTTTGTACTTGCGTGAAAATAGCTCGATGGAGTCGGCGGTGATCACATCGCGGAATTGCTCCGAGTAGAAGTCCGACCAGCTGAAGCCGTCCTCGTCGGAGATAGATTCGGCGGTTGAGCCGGTGGCGTCGTAGCGTTTGCGCCGGATGGGGTCGGAGAGGATGGCGTAGGCGAAGGCTACTTCTTGGAATTTGGTGTGGGCTTCGTCCTTGAGGTGCTCGGGTGCCTTGTCTGTTGGAGAGTGTAAGCAGGTGGGATTTTCAAGAGCAATATATTGTGTGCTCGTGCCCATGGGTAATGGGGGGAGACAAGAACGGACCTGGGTGGTGCTTCAGCGCAGCCTTGCGGTACGCAGACTTGATCTCATCGGGCGTCGCGGTCTTTTCGAGGCTGAGAACAGTGTAGGGCTCGATGGTGGGCGGTTCTTCATTGTCAATCAGATCTTCGGCATCTTCCTCTTGGAGGGGTTTGCGTTTCCTTGGAGGCATGGTTGTGATTATTGTGTTGTGTTTGTGGAGAAGTTAAGGAGTATTGTTTTGCGGGTTGTTTTGGGGAAGTTTGAGCGAGACGCGTCTTCGAGGCTTGGCGGCGAAGTCGCGTAAAGTGGTTCTTGTCCAAATTCACTCCGAGGAGAAGCATTTCAGTTTCACCTAATTCTATTACTCTAGTAATCTCTTGACTGTCCTTTTCCTTGGCATTTTTTATTTATTCATTAGTGTTTAGCCGCCTCATATTCTGTGCACGAGTATTCACCTTCCAATGCCCTCTACTCATTTGCCATCGAAGATTCCATCCAAGTGCAAGACAGTTCAGATACAACCTATTATTCTTCATTTCAGTCGATGTATTATTTTTAAGTTTCAATTTTATGGAGTACATCCCTATTTCGTTTCCAAAAGAAACCATGTCCTCATTCAAGGGTCAAGTAATTTTGAGCGGCTAGCTACGAAACGCCATACAGCAAAGTCTAGATGCTATGCGCTCTTTCCTATATTTTCCTTTTATGTGCTCGCCTTTAGGCGATTACAATATCTAGAGAACGACCCAGTTATGAAACTCCCACACACGAAACCCGGAAACCCTTTTGATGTCGAGGTGTAAAAGAAAAGAAACGCCCAGAACAGCAAGCCAGATTCGTCGTGAACACTCATTTTTCCAACAACATGGACGAAAGGTGACTTTCAAATCATAAGAGTAGCAGCTCCACTTAGCTTGGCACGATATGATGGCCTTATCACAAGTATTGCCCTCCTACTTGGACGCACCACCACGCCCACCCACAGCACCAATAGCCTGTAGCTGTTCCACGCTCAGATTGAGCTCAGGCAATGCCCTACCTCTTGCCGAAGGCTTCCCTACGAACTTGATCTCAATCAAGTATCTCAATATCTTGCCCACGGCCTCTCTGGTAATGCCATACCCAGCACTCTCATCAATCCCAGTCCAGTGCTCCGCGTCTGCCTTCAGGATCTGAACTGCATTCCTATCGTCAAGCTCTGGAGCTCGGGTCGTAGCCGGCAAGTCATTGACGCAGAAATGATAGAGAGGCATCAATGCGTGTTGTTCTTGATCCTTTTCTTGACCTCCGGCCGAGACAAACTTCTCTAATTCGTCTTTCCAGACTTCGTAATCGACTTCAGGGGTCTTGAATCCGTAGTACTCGAGGCATGCTAGGAACTCGTTCATGCGTAGCCGTGGATGGCCCGTTACGTGTACAACGTGGACCCCGCCAGCGATCGGGTTTAGAGCAGAAGCTACTACTAAACGAGCAACATGGTTGACTGGAATAGAGTTGACTGTATTGACAATGCGTGGCCGGGAAGATAACTGAATACAACCTTTGAGCATGCGGATTAAGAAATCATCGGTATTGCTGACTCCGGTCTCCGAATCGCCCAGAATATATCCAGGTCTGATCACTGAGCCTTGGAGACCTCTCTTTCCAGCAGCACGTACAAGCTGCTCAGATACCCATTTCGTTTGACCATAGCCAGTTCCAAGGCCATTCCTGCTGCCCTCCATGTCGTCCTCTTCGGACAGAGCGCTTCTGCCAGTGCTGATATTCTGATCTGAAAGCTTAACGTAGTGATCGGTATCAAGCACACTTGTGGAGCTGATGAATGTGAAAAGTTTAGGTTTCCCTTCATTGCAAAGCCTCAGGGCATCAATTGTAGAGTTGACGTTTGAAGCCATCATGTCTGGGTATCTTTTGACCCAGTGGACTGTGGCTCCATTATGAATCACTACGTCAACTTCCTGAGCCAAAGTCTGCCATGTCTTTGGATCAATCCCGAGTTGTGGTTTCGACAAATCACCGACGACGCAGCTCAATCTTGTGGCCCACTCGTCCTGCCACAATCCATATCCCTGAAGAGATGATCGTAAACGGTCTAAAGCTGCCTTTGGATCCTTAACGCCTCGTACATGAGCAATTAGTCTAATATCACGGCTGGTCCGTTCCAGGACATCTTTAATCAGGTAGGAACCCAGAAATCCAGTTGCGCCTGTAAGAAAGATGGTTGACTTCTCTGCTGAACGGATTGTGGAAGGATCTGCGGTTTGGTATGTAGCTGGTAGACTCTTGAGAAGTTCTTCCAGGGATTTTGAATAGATAGATTCCTGCTCCTCTGCTTCCGCGGGCTCACCATTCGCCCCGTTGGTAGGACGCAACTGTTTGTCAATTTGGGTGCTGAAACCAGAAAGACTAGGATATTCATAAAGTGTGTTAATTGAGACACTTGCTCCAGTTTCTCGACGGATGTGGAGCAACATTTGTTGGGCTAGAATACTGTGACCACCAAGATCGAAGAAATCGTTCTCGGGTGTGACAGTCTTTGGGTTGAGACCACGAAGGAGGTCAGCCCATTTGGATGCAACAGTCCGCTCAGTCTCTGTCAACGACTCCCATCTCTTCAAATCTTCATCGGAAGCTTCTTCAGTCTGTTCCATAATATCTGGGAATGGAAGGTTTGGCTTGTCAACCTTGCCGTTTGGGTTGAGCGGTAGCTTGTTGAGGACAATGAAAAGAGTAGGTACAGCGTAAGCCGGCAAACGAGATTTAAGATGGTCTCGCACTTCCGTTTGTATACGTCTGAATCTCTTGGGGTAAAATTTGACTGGTCCAATATCCATCCCTTCATCTTCAACCTCCTCCAGGTTGCGAGCTTTGAGCCAGTCCGGCCATTGCTTCAGCTCCGGTACGATGTAGCTCACGAGTTTCGGCTCCTCGTCTTTGTCTCTGCGAACGAGTGTCTTGCAGTCTCTAATCAAAGCATGCTGGCCCAGGTTGCTGTCGATCTCGTTCAATTCAATTCTGAAACCACGAATTTTTACTTGGTCGTCTGCCCTTCCTGTACATTCTACAACTCCAGAATCTAAGTATTTGCCGAGATCTCCAGTCCGATAGAGTCTGTCTCGCGGTCCCTTATAGTATTTTCTCCATGGCTCGCCCTTGTCATTTGTCTTGTCGGCTTCAACCCATGTCTTATTATCCACGAACCAGTTCATGTGAAATTTCTGATCGTTCATCGCCTGGTCTCCCTTATAGCCTTCTGCCAAACCTGCGGCACGGACGTAGATTTCCCCTATTTCCCCAACCTTGCACATCTTGGACCGGTCTTCTCGATTCACAACAAGTAGTTGAACGTTCTTCATTCCTTGTCCAGCTGGCACAGTATCATTTAGAGAATCCAGGGCTTTGGGATCCTTCGCCCTACTTGGAATTTCGTAGTAGCTCACTGCTCTTTGCGTCTCCGTAGTTCCATACATGTTGACAATGTTGGCGTTGATGGCTAGGCGTTGCAAGCTTCGACAGTCCCGAGTTGTAAGAATATCACCCACGAAAAATGCTCGGTCTAGGGAGGGGAACTCTGCCGCAGCTCCTCCTACGAGAATTTGGCCCATAGCAGGTGTAAGATGCGTCACCGTTGGCTTATGCTCCCGCATCCACTCCGCAAGCTTCTCGTGTTGAATATCTTCTTTGGAAGGTACTAGCAACTGCGCCCCAAGAAAAAGGGGAGTGAAAATATCTCTTTGCACAGGATCGTGTGCAATACCAGATAAAAGTGTGAATCGACTCGCTGGATTGAGTTCAAATCTCTCCGCCATCCAGCTGAAATATTTCGTGAGACTAAAATGACGACCGAGAACTCCTTTGGGCCGCCCCTCACTACCAGAAGTGAAAGACAGCGTCGGGTTGCTGTCAGGGCCGACTTCTACAGCGGGTGGCGAAGAAGCCTTCGCACGAACCGTAGCGAATATATCGTCTTTACCAGCAGCATTCCCAGATATAGTCCCATCATCAAGCAGACGTAATTCAGGCACCTCAGCCTTCAATTGAAGCTCCTCGTCGATGTATGTTCGCACTGTTGGGGCCAACTGCCCTGACTCATCGGTTGCTCGTGCAATATTGACCAAGGCGCGGGGTTGGGCTACTTCGAGGTAGATGGTCTGTCTCGCTGGTGGATAGGCTGGATCGAGAACACTGAATGTGGCGCCAGAAGCCTAACAGAAGGTCAGTACGGCTTATTCGTGAGTTTCGCAGGAGATGCTTTACCAATGTGCCCATGATGCTGATCACCAAATCCACCGAACGATGAGCCCAAATCATAACGACGTCGCCATTGGTGACTCCAGCATCGCTCAAATAGTGTGCTAGCACATTGGATGCTTCATAAATCTGCTTGTAAGTAAAACTCCTTTCTGGACCTTCTGAGGACTTCGTCTCAACAACGCATGTTCGGTCGGGGTATTTCTGCGCGTTCTTGCTGAAATGCGATTGAATAGAACCATCATAGCCAGACCAATCTAGGTCAATCGTGGGGTCTGGCAATTGAGACATGTTGAGGGCTCAATGTTGAAATTTCAATGTTCAATAGCAAGTGTTTGTTATTTTATTTACAAGGAGCGAAGTCGGAGTCATGGCGGGGAAAATTATCTATTTGGCAGAATGACGAGTCTTCCAGGCGGTGAAGACACACCCCTGTCCAGTCCCTGCACGATCGCTTACAGATAGGGGCAATTGAATGAGAATTACCTGCAGTGCTACCTCGACGAAAATATTCCTTTTCATTTTTACATTTTTAAAAGTGGCGTCTTTACCAGACAAGTACACCCTTGATAACTTCACCTTTCTCCATAGCCTCTCTTGCATCCCAGAACTCACTAACAGGGTAATTCTTCAGCAGCTTGCGTACCGGCAATACGCCGTCTTTGCACCATTGCACCATTGCACCAAGTCCGGCAGGGCCTCTGCAGGATCTCGGTCTCCCTCGATAACGCCGCAAAGCCTTCGACCGTTGACCATATGCATAAGTAGATCTAGCTCCAACTTTGCTCCCACTGGCTTGACTCCAACTTGCAAAAGGGTGCCATTTTTCTGCAAACCTTCCATGCATGCACTCAACACAGCTACAGATGGACTGGTGTCCAAGATATGGCTGCATCCTAGTCCTTCTGGAGTAAGGGACTCAAAGCCGATTGCATATCCTCGAAGCCAGCTTTCTTCAGAGCATCCGGCGAAGACTCAAGCCGTGAGTGGCACCCATACTTTTCGCCAGCTCAATTCGTGAAGGCAAAAGATCTGCAGCAATGATAGTTTTGACCCCGCGGTGTTTTGCTGCTGCAATACCGGCGAGACCAACCCCGCCGAGGCCAACAACTCCAACGACATCATCCGGTTGGCAATTCCCAACATGAGTAATCGCTCCTGCCCCAGTCATAATTCTACAACCCAGAGGAGCGTATAGCTTCAGTTTTTCCTCATTTTTGATCAGCTTTGTGATGTTGGAGGCACAAGATGCTTTAACAGGTGTTGGCGATGCAAAAGTCGACTGCCCAAAGTATCCACCACCAATGACCTTGCTCTGGTCAGAGGCAAGAACGAAGTTCGGATCATTGGCTTGAAGAGTGACCGCTGCATGATTCGAGCAATACGCCGGGTGGCCTGTCCGGCAATAATGACATGCTTGACAAGAAGCCGCTGACAGAATCACAAGATCACCTGGTTTGAAAGACTCTCCGACTTTATCATTAGCAACACGGAGAACTCGACCAGCGCCTAGCGATGGTCAACAAGTGAATATTTCCATGGCCGAAGATAGAGGCGGACAAAATACCTTCATGTCCCAATACTCGGGGATAGATACCTCCATATCCAGTGATATCAGTGTGGCAGTCTCCAGTCGCAATCACCTCGATCAGGAATTCGTCCTCTTCCGGTTCACGAGTGAGGAGATCTTCGAGCTTCCAATCGTGCTCCGAATAGGCAACGATGCCTTTGCATGGGATCGTATACTGAGACATTCTGGACCATTGACTTGCAATATCCCACAGGGTGTTTCTCATGAAACGGAAGACATTGTCAAAAACCGCGTCCTACCTAAAGTATTCAGCTTTGAGGTCATGACGAAATCAGCACCCGCTGACCCGAAAGTTGGCGGGCGGAGGTGTTGATACTCTTATGGGATAATTCTCTGTTTCAAACTGTTCTGAATGCTATGGAATGATAAAGTAAGATACACATACCTAAGTAGGTAGTGTCGGCGTATGGGCATGCTTGACGCTACTCTTGTACTGTACGTAGCCTTCATTTTCAGCACAGCCGCATCTTCAAGAGAAAAGCACCATGATTTTCCACTGTTTGGTTCATTGTCTCAAAGTTGTAAAGTAACCTGCTGAAGCTTCTCCCGAGGACATATTATCCCTGCCGCGGGGTAGCCGACTAGATGCGGGGAAAAGGGGGAAGTCCCACTTTTCAGCACCTCTCATCCCTTTGGAATTAAATTGCCCTTATATTGAAGCGTTCCGTGTGCTGAGGAAGTCCCAATTACTGAACCTTTCATTTCTTTTTGAGATCAAGTAATCATTAAGTTTTGATACTGCGAACAACGCGATCTTTTCTCAACTAGACGCACAGGCAGCCCATATTCTAGCTAGTCGCGCGCCTGATTTCAGCAGCAACGTACTATACATCAAGCTCCGGATTCGCCGCCTACGCACTTTTATTGTTCCTCCACTCTATTGTTCCTGCATTCTGCTTTACGTCGTCCAATTAAACAGATGTACCAGAAGTTGGGATCTGAAGTCGCAAATAATACCAAACTTCATTTGACTTCAGCTGAGGGTGGACTTCGCGCTAAGATGGTCTACCCAGTGTCTAGAACCGCTAGTCAGTTCTGGCTTTTCCAGAAGCTCAAAATCAACATGAGTCTCAACCTTAAGTAAATATTGATGTTCCCAATGGAGGTTTGTGGCTTGCAGCCGTTGACCTTTCAGCCAGCCACAATGCTGACCGCCTGCTCCGGACGCCTCTGGACGACTGTTTTGGGAGTCAATGGCCCTGCGATTCATACAACAGCAGCGGTAGGTGAAATTTTGTAAACGCTCAAGGTTTGGTATAAAGCTTGACGCCCCTGATCATCATGTACCTGCATAATCAACCCGACGCTGCCTGGCTTGAGACTCAGTTGGCGCAATACCTGGAACCGTGACAATGCGTCTTCAAAACTTACTCTTTATTCTGGGTATCTTACCTGGTTCTTTTGCCATTCCACGAACGAGAATCCACCGCATCGCCAGTAGCAGTGGCACATCGATCAAGGCAACATCCTCGACGTCTGTCAAATCCACATCATTAGTCCCAGCCACGAGTTCGAAGACGAGTTCCTTGTCCTCCGCGTCGCTGAAAACGAGCTCTTCGACTACGAGTGCCAAGTCAAGTTCTTCATCCTCTACTTCGCTGAAAACGAGCTTTTTGACGACAACTTTCAAGTCAAGCTTCTCATCCTCTTCCTCCTCCACGGCACCGAAATCGAGCACTTCGAGCACTACCCTTAAGTCATCCTCAACAAGTTCTACACCAGTCGTGACAGCGAGTTCCAAGACAGGTACTTCCTCCACGGCGCCCAAACCGAGCTCTTCGGGCACGACTTCCAAATTATCTTCAACAAGTTCTACACCAGTCGTAACAACGAGTTCGAAGACAAGCTCTTCGTCAACATCATCCTCCACTAGTACTGTCTCTGCCGCTCCAACCAAAAGTAGTGGAAAGCGAGGGCTCGGCTTCAATACTCCCTCCTTGACACAGCCATTTTCGCTATCGGGACAAGGCTCAAAGATAAATTGGGCTTACAACTGGGCTTCGGATCCATACTACCCATCGGGAACTTATCCTGCAAACACCTACAACACGATATTGGCATACATTCCCATGCTGTGGAGTGCCGCGAGCGATCTCACAAGCATCTGGTCTGGAAATTTGCAGAGGGCAATCACTTCATACGGCGCCGATTCAGTCCTCTCCTTCAACGAACCTGATGGATGTTGCTGGTCATGCGGCAACAGCTGTATGAACGTATCATCTGCTGTTTCAGCTTACAAGCAATGGGTGCAGCCTCTTGCAGGAAAAGTGAAGCTAGGTGCGCCTGCAGTAACCAACGGAGTCGGCGAAGGAGTCGGTATCAGCTACATGAGCTATTTCATGGGTAACTGTACCGGCTGCCAAGTAGACTTTATCCCGATCCATTGGTATGGAAGCGTCCTTGACCCGGGCTCTTTCGAAGCCTATGTGCAGAGTTTCTACACCAAGTTCAACAAGCCCATTTGGATCACCGAATTCGGAACGACTTCTGGGACTGATGCGCAGATTGTGGCTTTCTTGAAGCAGGCTCTGCCGTGGTTGGATTCGCAGTCCTATGTTCAGCGGTATGCGTATTTTATGGATTCAAATACGGGCGCGCCGTATTTGTTGAATCCAAACAACACCATGAATGATATTGGGGTCGAGTATAATAGCGGTTGAGACTTGTGGTGGTGTTTTTGAGACGATACCCATTTTAGTTTTATATGTTTCGATTTGATATTAATATCAAGTGTTTAGTGGAATCTGTTCTCTCATGTTGTAAGGAAGGATGCCCCAACGTGGGTGTTAGCGGATTCATTCTGGGAGGAGGACTCGGCCCTTTCGGGAGAAGCTTCGGGATGGGGTGTGACTCTCTAAAAGAGGCGACAATCGTTACAGCGGATGGAGAGATAGTCACGGTCAAAGATAGTGATGCCCCCTTTTCAAATAAAGGCAAGCTGTTCTGGGCGCTCTGCGGTGGAGGGGGAGGCAACTTTGGTGTTGTCGTTGAGACAAAGGTTGAGGTTCACAAACTGCGCGATCCACGTTCTGTCGTAGCGGGAAGGTTCAACTTTGAACCAGAGGAAAATGATGGGGGGTCTTTCATCTCTGCGATGAATGCATTCTATACGGCTGATTGGCCCGAGCAAATGACCATAGACACAAGCTGGCTGATGCAGCGAGAGGGAAAGATTGGAGTCCGGTTCCTCTTCTATTTCGACGGAAATGTACAAGAATTTGAAAGGACCATCAGCAATTTCATTGTGCACAAGGGTCTACGCAAGCAATTCTTGCGAAGATCATTGCACGAGAAATCTACTCGTTTTCTCCACGAGACGCTCGTAGCTCAATGTATGTTATATCCTGCCCTTGTTCCCACGATCATTTGGGAGCCTAATCTCGCGGAGTCTTCCTCGGGAGCTTGTCCCCTCCATCCGCGATGCCTGAAACTCTCCCATAAAATACCATACTGATTTATCAATAGGGGAAGAAGAAACCAGAAGATCACTTCCCGCGATAAATCTCTGGCAAATTCATAGCAGCTTTGTTCTTGAGAATGATTCAAATACAATTGTTAGTGTTACGGCCATTATCAAAGAGGAGCTAGACCGTTTCGGAGAACTATTCAAGAAGGAGGAGGCCGAAGCTCAGGTATCCTTTATCCACTCAGGAGGTCAGGCAACCAAAAAGTCGAGAACAGCTACAGCTTTTCCCTGGCGGGCAGGAGTTTTCCACACCTGTAAGTAACTCTGGGCTGGGCTTTTGTTCTATCACCCCCACCTCTTATCTTGTTTTCTTTCGTAAAGTCCATTCATTTTGTTCTCCACGAGAGCTGCCTTCACGCGGCGGAGGATATCAGTAGCCAGATCTTCTGATCTGGTGAAGCTGAAGCTTTCAATCCACAATCGGTGGGCATTATTATCGCCACAATGTCTTTAACCTCCAAGTATAACAATATCGGATCCCACGAACTATACTATAACGTGTCGAATAAAAAGCAGTAAGGAATGCGTGTACTTTATGCGAGTATACTGGTAGCATTTTCTTTATCAGGTGCTAGGAGCAACACTACAAAGGGACCTCACATATTATTTATACCGATTACTCTCGAGCTAGTACGAAAGCATAATCAGATATAAAAAGAATAAATAATAGATCATATATCCCCGGCTTGCAAAGGCTTAATTATAATAATAATTTATTATTTGGGAAGCAAGATAAGCTAATAATAAGTATTAAATATAATACTATATATTTCTAGCCTTGTTGCCCCCTCATAGAAGGCTAGAGAATATAGCAAATATACTTTTGAATATTGCTAAGTATAATTTATAAAAAATAATTATTTATAGCTTGTAAAAAATAATAATAAATGCAGCAAGAGGAGGCTAGCGGATTATAAGCATATAAGAAATAGTATAGATAAAGGTTATACTAGCAGATTATATATAAGACTTTTTACTAGGAAGAAATAAGGGATATTATACAAGGCAGCAGAGATAGTAGCAAGGATAAATACTGCTGGCTAAAGGATTAAAGGAAAAATATTATTTAATAAGTTGTATATTAATCGCATTAATTTCAATATTAAAGTTTATTTTTGAACTTACAAAATAAATATCAAGAGGACTAGCTTGCTTCAATAGCTGTTCAGTGAACCTCCTGCAAATAGACCTCGTCTCCATAGCGCTTTAGGCAGCTAAATAGACTATGATTGCAAAAAAAAAAAAAAAAAAAAAAAGTCCATTTATTTTTCACTTCCCCAAAAGAGGAACTATTGCTCCCACCTTCCCAAAACTTTTCCAAATAGTAATATACTGACTTCCCGGTGTTGCAGATATGATGTTGACGTGGAATGACAAATTCCTAGAAAAAGACATGAGGGGCTTCCTTCAAAAGTTCAAAATTAGGCTGAGACATTTCTCAATGCTGAAACATGCAGCATTTATCAACTTCCCCGATAGATCATTGCCAAAAGCTGAATACGAGAAAGCATACTACGGAAATAATCACCAAAAGCTGCAAAAAGTGAAGCAAATCTGGGATAAGGATAATTATTTCAAATGGGATCAAAGCATCAACCTGCCCAATAAGGCTACCGTATTCAACTCGTCCAGCGGTTCTGTTACTATGCCAGAGTTTCATGGCCCCCCGGAGGAGGATTTGTCTGATGTGGAAAGTATTAATGAGGAGGCTTTGACAGATTTGAAGGCTGGGCAGCAGTGGGAACACCAAAACTTACCGACAGGAGGCGATTGGCCTGGGCTAACAATGGACACCATCATAGGCCGCTATGCTTTGACTACGAACCTAGGTCCTTCTTGGCAAATGTAATACAGGTTTATTAAAACTAGCTTGATATACTGTATAATCGACAAACACATTACATCTGCCACACGGGGTTGCACGTTTGCCTGGCAGGACTTTAACACGATTGTTTGAGGGGTAGGAATACTTTCAAGATCTAGTCTTGCTATGAGAGCATCAATTTATTACGATTTGTTGATATTTTCCAAATTTTTGTCTTCGATTGATTTCAAAGCTGCTCTTGAAAAATTTGGGCGTAACGAATACGCAAAATTGGTATTGAGACTTTCCGAGGCGAGGAAACTTTTCCTAGCTTCTTTCTATTCCAGATTCGGCCTGAGACTCACTTCTTATGGCTTTTGCTCTTGATTTCTTACGCCTACTGCAAAGTATAGAGAGTTGGATTCTCAGTTTTCATCGACTCAACAGTCTTACTGCGCCGCTGCGTACCACCTGAAACGCCCATGCGTTTCTTGCCACTTCATAGATCTACTGGTGTTTAAATATTTTCCACTCTTTGCTTATCTAAAAAGCTTTGCACAACAATAGTAAACTGGGCACGAAATCTTCTCAACGATCTTTTCAGAGTTAAACATGAGGCGGCCAAACATTTCAGTCCACTGCAGAGTGTCTGACGCCGGTGAGGCTTAACTCGATTACCTGTAGATCTCTCCGCAGGCCACGAAGCAAAGTAAGCCTTACCTGCTACACCACTTGTCTTTGACCCAGGGTTTCGTTTGTGGAAAATTTGCTTCGAACCTCCTGGAATACACCCAGCACGTGATACCCGGATTGGGCTTCGCGCGCTGCCCAACGTCGCTGCCAGCTCACAGCATCCTCCACGCATCCGCAAGTCAGAGGCACTCGAATGATACGTTGAGAGCAGCTTTTTCATTCGTAAACCTCAGAGCTTATTTCGAACAACCCGCCTCGAGTCATATTGCGCTACTGTATCGACACAGATTTATGCACGTGGCCCATGTTGGACGCCACCCCTTATTCCCTTTACTTTCGTGACTTGGGGGCTCAGCTTGTGATATTTTGGGGTCTTCAACCCAATAATACCTTTCGAATATGGCATCTAATGGGCATGCTAGGTTGTACAATGCGGTGCATGCCGAAGTCGACTCATTTTTACTCCAAAGCAAGGGGGCGACGTGTAGCTTTGCCCGAGCCGTGAAGTGACCGAGTAGGTCCTCTGCATTCCATATATCCTTTGCACTTCTGAAATGTTCTGATATGCTCTAATTGCATGACCTTTATTCTCTTTACAATGCCTGTTGAAGGAACTATTGCCTCTGGCACTTCTCTCGGCTCGCAGTTGTCGGATGCCATCACCACGTTCCTGTATAGATCTTTTGAAGATGTTGCAAAGAATCTTGTTACTCGGCTGGCAGCCACTGAAACTAAATCAGTTGCAAATGTGGAGGAAAAGGAGATTATTTCAGCGCCTTCACCATCTTCACCATCTGAAGCGGAAACAGAGCCTAAACCACTATTCAATGTGCCGCATGAACGAAACCCAGACTTCGTAGGCAGATCTGTGTCGTTCGCTCAGCTATTTGGTATATGGAAGCCTGGAAGTAAGGGGAGGATTGCCGTTGTTGGCTTGGGTGGGACTGGGTATGTTGTTTTTGAGCTGTCTGACTTATGGCATGACCTGACTTCCCTAGCAAAACAGAATTCGTGGTTGAATTTGTACACCGAATCCGTGATGTCTCGCCTAAAACACCAGGTAAGTTCTCTCACTAACTGCTTTCATATGCCGTTTCAAGGAGGGCCAATTACTCTTGAGACATTGTTGGACCTTATATTTCTACCAAACAAAGCAATACTGACTCCGAGTTTTTGAATATAGTCTACTGGTTCCGGGCAGTTGATCTCATTTCAGATTCTGGAAGCAGCCCTCCGACAACGTCGTCAGCAGCTGGCATGCAGCTGGAGGAGTGGCTTGATCAAAGTCACAGTCCAAATTGCATTCTGGTTGTCGATCCGGGCGACAAATTTTCCGACCTTCTCCAAACAAACACATCTGCTGGAAGACTCCTTGACAGACTTCAATCCTTCGAAGGCACAGTCATTGTGTTGACACGAAGTGTGCAACACGGGAACCTGCTGGCAGGACCACGCCAGGTGTGCGAACTTCATAATCTAGATATTGAAGCATCCGTCAGCCTTTTGGGCGACAACCTTGGTCCCCAAGCTCAAAGCTCACCAGACGAGATCCAAGAAGTAGTTCAGCTGATGACCTGTCTACCTCGAGCCATTCTCCAGGTTGCAGCACTCTTGAATTGCACCGGCATGACCATTCCCCAGTTCATCAAGCTTTACCAGACAGGATGTTCGATGAAACTTCGCCTTTTTGGCACTCTGGATCCTGTATCGCAACCGGATTATATATATTCGATTGTTGAAAAGGGTGTCATTGATATCAGAGCTTTCAGAAATGATTTCTCCAAAGCGGCTCAGATATTATTCAAATCATACTATCTTGGCGGCAATGCGGTCCCTGGACGCATATTATCATCATTTGACCATCTTGAAACGATTATTACGATGAATATTCTTCGGGGCCACTTTGTAATGGTCGAAGAACGCGCCGATACTTATACTGTTCACCCTCTAGCCTATCTGGCCATTCGTCGAATTCTAGAAGGCGAGCGACCTCAGACCGATAAGGATAATATTGAGGAGGAACAAAGATGGTTTGAGGAAGTGGTAGTGTCATTTTCTGACTTCTACCCGGATACGAACTCCGAGGACAGAGATTGGTGGAGGAGCTGTCTTACTCAACTTGGCAGTTATGACTTGAACATCAATCCTCTTCAGACGTCGATTGCCAGAATCTACCACAAAGAGTCAGGATACTTCAGACGTAAAGGTAGTTACATTGATGCTCTGAGAATGGCCTTGCTTGCAAAGAATACTCTCCCTGATCCCGTTCCCCAAGAACATCTCAGCATTCTTCAGGACCAAATTTCACTGCTTCATTTGCTTGGAAATTACAAAGATGTTCAGACCGCACTACAAAGATTTCCTCCGGATGAGCAGCAGTCGACTATGCTTTGGAAGAAAAGGATGCAAGCGAAATTGGAACAAGAGGAAGGCGCGAATCGATACGACTCGGCTGTCGCTGTCTTTCGAGAAGTCAAATCTTTGTGGGAAAATACGAACCTCTCCATGCCGGACTCACTTCAATCGGTAGACGATTTTGGATGCATTTTGATGCTTAAGGGGAGATATGCCGAAGCAAGTAGCGAGTGCCGAAAGGCCTTTTCTGGGAGAAATGAGCTCCTAGGATCCTCTCATGTCGACACGCTTACCAGTCTTCATCACCTTGCCTTAATCATGAGACTTGATGGAAAATTTGAAGAGGGGCTGCGATATATTCAGCAAGCAATTCACGGAAGAGAGATTTTGCTGGGGGTTCATCATCCAGAAACTCTGCAAAGCAAGATTGTTAAGGCCAGGATCCTGTTTTCGACGGCGATAGCTCTCTCGGATTTCGACGAAACTGAGACTTTACTTGTTGACTCTTCAAACCGCCTTAGTAAGATCCTATCGGATACGCACCCGCTTGTTGTTGCCTGCAGGAGTGATCGGGCACAGATCATGCTAGCTCGTGGAAAGTACGACGCCTCGGAACAGATGAATAAAGCTACGCTATCAACGAGAGAAAAGGGGCCATGGATGGAACCCTCCTGTCACCCCGAGACACTGGAGAGTGTCCATCAACTTGCCGAGCTTATAAGATTCAAGGAGGGGTGCCAAGCTGCTGATGCGCTGAGCGAGCGGGCTTTGGCTGAGAGAACAGGTAAGTGAGAATTATTCAAAGCATGGTTTCTTCCAATGGTGATCCATGAGTTTTAAAATACTCCGATATCTCAAGAAGTGTTTGAACTTGCCCCCCTGTGCACTCCTGAGGAGTTTTGGCTACTCACAGAGACGTATATTGACTCAGAGTTCTCCAACTGTAGATGTCTTGACGAATGGAACTCTCACTGGTAGCGATTTTCACCCAGATCAGCTTACTAGTCTCCATCACCGAGCAATTGTACTTTCCGGTCTAGGCCAGCACTTGCCTGCCTTGCAGAAGATTGATTTGGCGTTGACAGGAAGAAGAACTGTCTTGGGTAGTGACCACCCTGACGTATTCTTAAGTATGACCTGGAAGGGCGAAATCATGAGATCGCAGGTAAGATAATTAGGATCCTTACTCCATCTCACTGCTTCACAATGTTGAGACTCCTGGATATTCCCCCGAGTAGCAAAGCTGACTCCTCCGTTCTCTGCAGCTTCCAACTTATCAGACCCAGCGTTCTCAGACCCTCGACGCCATCGAAGGACTTCACCGGCAGGCCCTTGAGGGGCTGACTTGGATTTTTGGCTCTGAGCATCAGAACACCCTGCTGTGCCTGACAAATCTCGCACTTGCCAAACATGAACGAGGAGCAGCAGGCCAGAAGGAAGCCGAGACCTTGTACCGCCAAATTTATCGGGCATATGAACGGAACCTCGGAGAGCTGCATCCAGAGACTCTCAAGAGCAAGTCTCGTTTAGCCGAGTCAATGCGAGCCCTGAGCCCAAATAACCACCAGGAGGCCAAGAAAATGTGGAGAGAGTCATGTGCGGGATTTTCGAAGATCTTTGGAATTGAGGCATATCTTACAGAGACCGCTTACAGAGAGTATGAGAAGTTCCTGAAGATGTACCCAGAGCCTTAGGGTGAACACAAGGGAACTAGACGACGAAAATCGTATAGAAAAAGGTTTCACATAAGATATTACTTCGCTAGAGATAGAAGCTGAAAATGACACAATTGACAACATTTGGCAGTCAGCGTCTTGTGCCAACAAAGAATAGCATTGCCCCAAGATAACTTTATTCCATTGGCTTCCAGGAATCCAAACCCTTAATTCGCGCCCGACCCTAAAAATCCAAACACTGTATCACAGCATAGCAATGTTACGTAGCGATGCGACAATGGAAAGCCTGTGCCACCAAATCGCGGGACGCATTTGGATCGGGCTAATGGAAGCCCCTGCAGCTTGCCAGCGAACATGCATGAGGCTGTTTCTTCTCAACCCAACGAGCCACATCACGATGATGCATTGCTTAACACCTACCAATCAATTATAATTGAGGCTGTAGTGCCATTTTCTGGGGTTTACAATTGCCTCACAGCTGTTACTCATATAACTCGACAAAAAATTGAAAACTGGATATGAATTCGAAAGTATATATCGCCCTGCCATGCATCATCACCTTTCTATACCATACTCTCTATGTCACCAGCAGTACCTCTCAAGTTGAAAATAAGCCGTCCGGAGCTTATAAAAGTACTTAACAGCACAACTCAAAACAATGGAGCTGCGAAAATCGCAGATGAGCTTCAGCCGTCATCAACGACGCCAATTCCAACAGCGACAATCCACGCCAAAGAAGCATCTCCTTACTACGTGACCCTTTCCGTAACTCGTGCCACAACGACCTACACCTCTATCATTCAACTGGGAAACTCCTTCCCGACTACCAACCCAGCCGTTACCCACTCCACCCCATCGCCGAAGTCAACAGCTCAGAACCCCGGTATCCCCACCAGTAACATCGTTGGCATCATTGTAGGCGTCATATCTGGCTTTGGCATATTGGCTGGTGTCTTCTATGTATATTCGCTGAGGGCAAGGCAGTTTCAGCGTGTGCAGCAAAGGAAAAGAAGTCGCAGGGGGAGTACCAGTACAGGAAGAAGTAGAAGCACAGCCGGTGCTGGTTCTGGAGCACCGCCTCCTCCTCCACCGCCGGGTGGTGGTGGCGGACCTCCTCCCGGGCCTCCGCCACCAGAAATGCCATTTCCACCTGCAAACTAGCTGAAGTTTGGGGAAATAGAGAGGGAAAAGAAGAGAAGAGAAGAAGAGATGGCCGTCTTTGTTTTAAAATCGAGAAAGCATCAACCATTGGAGCACTGGAAGACTTTAAATAAGAGAATTCTGTTAGGGGATGTGGCACCTTTATATCACCCAGGGTTGTACGGGAAATCCATTCCATGTGGTATTTCTGTTGGCAAGATTAGTTGGAGATTTTGTAAATGTAGATATTCAAACAGTGGTTCGCCCTTGAGTTTGGTAGGAAATGCTTTCCTGCCTCACGTGAACGCCGTTGTAGCCTTGATATCGTCAGGAAACAATGCAGTCATAGATGTAACAGTATATTACGATCAATGAACGCGAGAAAATACACTATTGAAGGAGTGTTGTCAATTGCAAGGCATTTCAATTCAAGTGTGTACATTTAATGAACGTCAATTGTGCATTCTCATAATATCATCATAAGCCCAGTTTCGTCCGCCAGACAACTAAAGTCGGGAAGCAGCGATGGCTGAAAGTTCGCCCGGAGCGTGATAGTTTGGTACCTGAAGCTGTCAGTACAAAATCAAAAATTGAGAATGGGTATTAATTACCTTCATATCCAGGTCCTTTCCTCTGTAGCCAAGATCCTCTGCGGTGAGGACGGCACACTTCTCGCCGATCAACAAGGCAGTCGAGTCTATTAAACCGGGTCAGAACCTCTTCAAACTCTAAGGTGTATCGTATCACTTACATGTGTTGCATCCTACGTTGTCAGGGCAGATCGAAAGATCAGCCACCTTCAAGTTCTTAACACCGTGGACGTTAAGGCGTTCGTCAAGAACACCATGCTTGACAATGCTGTTCCCTTCTCTGGGAGCCATCGAGCAAGTCTACGATAATCAGCGTCATGTTTCAAGAGAGAGAGACTCAAAACTTACCCCAAGACTGTGCCAGGTAGTCTCAACGTGACGTTTAACCCACTCTTCGACTTGCTCAATATCTTGTTTGCTGTACTTGAGATCTTGATATATGCTCTTGGAGTTACTGTTGAGAAGACCGGCTTTGGCGGGTGCGATCGGAGCATCAATGGGCATGGACCAGCTTCCATGCTGGATATTAGCAGTGAGGTTGCCTGGTAGGGCATATGCATTGGTCGTTGCAAGATCCATGTCCTTCGCGCGAGCCGGTGAGTCAAACGAATAGAAAGGATGCTATGTATTGTTAGAGATTGATAACGGCCAATAAGTACAAACTCACCATGTTTTGAACTTCGCCCGCGTAAGCGTCCATGCGTCTAGCAGTCTCTCCTAAGGTGGGGTCAGTCAATTAATTAAAGGTAGGGGCTGCGAAGATAGTTACTAGACTTAATGTAACCCCATACCATGGGGGCCATATCACGCTCATCGTTCATGAATCCAGCATCAAAGTCGGGCGCTTCATATGGGTCTGGAGAAACAATATGTGTCTCGCCACGTGAGAACGGATACCTGTTGCAATTAGTGAAACTTCATAAGTAATTGAGGGCTTGGACATACTCGAGGAAATGGAACATGGTGAAGAATTTTCCTAAGAGATAAATAAGTCAATGTGATTCCAAAGTTTAAAAACTGCGAGGATGAGTGACCAACCTGGAGGCATAAGCATATGATCACCGAACCATCTAAGGTAAAAGTCAGTGACTATTAACGGATCCAGCTTGATGCGATACTTACCCAGCAATAACTGAATAGTGCATGACTGGCTTATCAGGCTTGTTCTTGAAGTAGCTATCCCACCCGCTTCTGAAGTGTGGGGTTGGCCACGAATCCATCTCATTGAGTTCCTCCTCAGTGGGACGAACTTTAACACCAGCATCAATACCATTGGTGGCAAGCGGGCCTGTACCCTTAAGGTTCCACTCGTCAAAGACGGCCTTTTGAACTTCTGGAACACCCCGGACGAAGTCGTCGAAACTCTCGGTATCTGGCTTGGCACGATATACTTTTCAAGTTAGTATCAGCACTGCTATCCTCTCAATAGAGCTTACCTGAGAAGGTCAAGTAGTGATCTTGGAAATTTTGACCGACACCTGGCAGGTCAACGATGGGTTTGACACCAACCTTCTGCAACTTCTTGCGGTCACCAATACCACTTCGTTGAAGGATCAATGGCGATGAGAGGGTACCGCCAGAAACAATAATTTGCTTGCGTGCTTTGAATGTGCGAGATTGTTGCTGCTTGGGGAGACTCGTATCAACAATGTTATGCGAAGGATATTTTATTACTTACAGATGGGTGCAATGGCTTTGTCGGAACAGTCTTGACGCCGACCGCCTTGCCATCTTCGATTATAATTTTGTCAACCTTGGTATTGCATTGAAGGTGCAAGTTCTGGTGGAAAGCCCTGGTGGAGTGGATGTAGGCGTGTGCCGAGTCACTCCGACGACCGGTCTGAGAAAGATTACAATTAGCTTGTGGCTACATTTGTTAGCGTCCGTCTAATCTTACATCTCGATTGATCCATTTCAACCAGTGCTCAGCCCCACTATATGCTATTAGTACCAAAAGCTGATTCTGGGAAGAAAGGAAGAAGCTTACTGGCCAGTAACAAGATCCTCAAGATCATCGGTAGTGGGAATACCTTGAGACTCACTTGCCCTGAGGAAGTCGTGCATGATCGGGTATGTGTAGTTTCCGAAGGAGACTTTGATAGGCCCCTCAAAACCGTGAATATCTCTTATCTCACGTCAGTTCATATAACGAGAATTTGCTAGGCTTATCTAACCTGTTGTTGCATGCCCGTTGATATGTCTCATGCTTCCTCATGAGAGGAATGAGTTCTTCTGTGGTCCATCCTTTTGCTTGAAAATCGTCATAGTCGGACGCAGACGCACGGGTGTACATCATGAAGTTGATAGAAGAACCTCCACCGAGAATATGGGCACAAGGAACAACTGCAAATATTAGCGACCATTGGTAGAGCTGCAGCATGACCTGCTAGGTGGTGTTCATGATCAAAGCTGAATAGTGGATGCAATATGAAAGTTGTTGTAGTTAACAGTCTCCGAAGACTTACCAGCACGACGACCGCCAAGCCATTCTGAGGGCCTTGAGTAGTAGAATGAAGCAGTCTTGCTGTCCAGTTTCATATTCCGGGGATCTAATCCGTCAGTACTACTCTATTGAACCACTCTGGGCGTGCTCACAAATTCCTGGGCGGTAAACCCATGGGTTATTCAAATTGCTCTCTCCGGCTTCAATCAATAAAACCTCGAGGTTATGGTCGAGGTTGGCCAATCTGCAACAGTTAGAGAGAGTCAAAAGAGCAATGATGATATCCTACCGGCCAGCAACGACACAACCACAACTCCCTCCACCACATACGATGATATCAACCTCATCTGGGACCGTCATTTTGGAATGGTTGTGATCTTTGTTGTTCAGAATGGGGTTGGATTTTGGTCCCTCAGCTCAGTCGATTCTGAAGCTGGAAGAATGAGAGCTGTTTCTGTAAGTTTCCGGAGCTTTCCCCCTCTTTTGAACCCTTCAGGATCGGTGGATCCTTTGGACCCCGCACGATCAGGAGTCTAGGCAACTTGGCTAAAGATCCCTCGTGAGACTTCTGACGCGAATTGGGGCCCCTCCACCCGTATTCTGCAAAGTCAATTGGACGTCGGTGATCCTTGAGCTGCAGAGTTGCGTCCGAGACGCATGTCTGGGGCTCAATCTGTCCAAAGCGAGAGTAGCTACCCCTCATCAAAATAAACATTGGTTATTGGAATGTGAGGAGCGAACATGATTGACGCAAGTGAACCGAGCACCAATCAAATCACATTGGACAAGAAGACATGAGAATAGACCGGTCAAAGAACCTCGAATGAGACCGCTTCGATTAACATGGTTGTTTGTTGGATGAAACTTTCCCGCTGAATCCTTGAGGGTTCGGAAGTTGTGTTACCCCGCAAACCCCCAAGATGCTGTGGGGCTGAATGCTCATTCATGACTGATAGAGGGAACCAAGTACTTGGGACCTTTAACGGAAATCAACTTAGGAGACGACTCCAATATATATCGTAATGGCAGTACACGAGGGTTCCCCAATACTTTCGAATAACCGCTGACCTAACAGATGATACAAATAACTTGCTGTAGAAGGAAATACAAGGCAGAAACTGGGGATAAAATCTGCTCTCTGATTGTTAAAACCCGAACTTCCCGAGCAGACGCCGTATCTCCTGGCATTTGCGGGTGTACATGCAGCTTCTTCCCCCGCAAATTGAAAATCGATTGACCAGTATATGAACGGATGTATACTGCCCTGCAAAGCAACGCATCCACCAGGATCATGCATGAAGCAGGTATGTCAAAGAGGAGCGAGGACTGAAGTAATCCGACCAATGGCTGTGGATTGTAGCGATCAACATAAAAAGTTCCCCACGCCGTAAGCCTTTTTAGCGTGTTGCGGGGTTAGCGCCATTCTGAATACTGGTCCACCCATAGCGAGGTCCACCAGCGGGCCCCGTCGTTACTTTGGTAAGCCATAGCTCCAATGTGGGGCCAATACAAGAATACTTGTACCGTCAAGGGTCATTGAGATCTGCGGGACATATCCTAGGCAACTTGGAGAGATCACCTCTGCGGGCTGAATTTGGGCACTTGAACTTTAGAGACAGTGGACTGGGCCGCCGGAAATAAGGAAGGGGTAGAGGAGGAATAGGGTTCTCCTTCCAACAGGTATGATTACACGTGATGTGTCAACTTCCCCTCTTCAACCCCTGCGGGGCCGGAAGAACACAAAATCATGCCCGACGACGTAATTCCTTCCACAGGCGAACCCTCGAAACTTATCTCTTAGAAAGTTTTGAGATGCGTATATGCTTATACTGCTTTAATAAGCCTGTGTTTCTGCTCATATTGGCTGATGGTTTTCATCTGGCGATTCAGATAGATGCGAATTAAAAGACCAGAATACGCGGCTATTAAACTGAGGTCTAAACGACCCAGCTGTAGGGCTGGGAGGGGCTAAGTGAGACCATGACCCCGGAAATACCGATTCATTAACTTGGCGTGGGCCCGCGTAAGCTTCAAAGCATAAAGAGGGGTTTGGGAATTGTGACTTGGCTAGTGGTTCTAGATGGATGTTGGCTACAACTTCAAGCAGTTCTGGAAAATCGTAACGAGCTTAGTGGCTGAGTATTTTCTCACTTGCTGCCGTCCATCGTATTATTTTCAACGAGGGCTATAGATGCCACACGCAATCGGTCCAGAAGCAAAGTTCATTAGACGATCATGAGCGAAGCTAACAATTTCATTTCCGTTTGTAGCCATGACGAGAATCGTTGCCGTCAACATGCATTGCAGAGAAGGGAGGTAAAGCGCAGAAGGCTGCTACCTGAAGAGGCCGAAGAGGAGAAACTTTCTGGACTTCCAGTGGGGCAACACTATACTGCGTGATATCAGAAGTAGTCACGGTATTTGTAAGGTATTCTGGCATAACTTGCCAAAGTTGTATCGACTTCAATGAGCTTGTTGTATCAAAGGGACCGCAGAGTACAAAAGCTGTAATGCAAAGTTCTGGGACGGCGGGCCTGCAGCCCCAAAAAGCATCGCTCGATACCCCTTGAGCATACCAATAATATCTATGCCAAGGAACCCGAAGATAGAATCAGGACGTGCGAGGCACTGATGAGACAAGCTACTGGTAGTCTGCATCTGGAAGGAGATAACTCGGAATGCCACGCTGTGGATAGTGTACAATATTTCCCACCACTCAGCTACGGAGTTGAATCCCATCTCCAGCTCAAACCCATCCCCCACATTTAAACCATAGTCCGGGGGAAGAAACATAAAACAGCGAGAATTTGAAAGTCTGGCAGGTGGGAAGTTCCTTGAGATCTGTGGCATGGGGCAATTTGTTCGGACCAGGGGACTTCCCTTCACGGAAGGCGCGGGGTCTCTACTTGTCATCCAGGGCGATTGACTTTCAGAGTCATGATTAAGCATCGGTTGACACCTGAGCCACCACCTTTAACGTCATAGCTGTCTCCTACTTAGAAGGCTGGCGACTTTCAGAGATGAGAAGATATAATTTTACTTTTGCCAAGGCAGAAAATCTTGCGATGGTCACGTGCATGACGGATCTGGCATGGCGCCTTCCTAATTGATGGTTTCATCCTCAGAACCATCCTTAACCCCATATTCCCTTTTTTATGCCTGGTCCTCTTATATATTCAGCTTGCTACATTCAACTCATCAATGTCAGGCCACAACTCTATCCAGAAGGATCGAAAGCAGCGAGACACCAAGCGGTTCTCAAACACGTTGACAATTGTCAGGAAAGACCAAGATTCATCGATGTTCATTCTTATTATCATTCACTTTATTGATCCTACACGGATGAAACTCTCTTTCTCTTAACATAATGCTGGTTGTCTTTCTCCATCCCAATCTTGCATCCCAAGGGTATCAGTATATTCAGCCCGCTTAACATATTTCCATCATAATTCATACAATATTCATAACAAAGTTTCAAAGGCCCTCAGCAGCCTCAGCCAATACATTAAACAAGCTTACAGCTGCACCTCCAATCCCGGCAGCAGTGAGATTTTCTTTCCAGCGACTCTTGTTCATGTCCTTTTGGTGAGTGCTTTTCGAATGCGACGAGTGAGACTGTCTGGACGAACTGCTATGATGTCTCCGCGAAGGCTCTCTTTCCTTCTCTTTCTCTTTGGGAGGATGGTACGTGTATCCATTCCCTCCGTGGGGTGATGTGGGGGTCCAATAACCTCCGTGACTAGACCTTTCGCGATGCGGTCCGGGTATATGCACCGATTGCACCATCGAGGAGGAAGGGGATCTAGGTGACGGCGGTGGATGCGCACCGAACGCGTTTGGGTAGCCAGATCGAGGCGTTGTGCTACTGATATCCGAGGGTGTATAGGATCGGCTCGCTTTGCTCCGCTGTTTCCTCCTACGGTGATCAGAGCCTGAAGATTCGTCGTCCTCATCCGTTGAAGGCGTATCGCGTCCACTTCGACGCACGGGTCCTCGCTGAGCTGGACGTGGGTTTAAAGAAGACGCTGGGGGTGGTTGACTGCGTCGAGATCGCGAGGCTCTCAGGACCTGTGAGCGCACAGCATAATCTTCGATTTCGTCCCGGCTCAAGACACCAAGTACCGCAACGAATTCTGGTCGTCTACGCAGAAAGTCAGTACCCTTGAATTGTGTTCAGAAGATGGCAGCATACGCTTCGTAACGTCTTCGATCCTGGTCCAGCACTTCAGGAGACACAAGCCGTCGAGAAATCTTCGTCCATTTAGCGTCCGAAGGTATCTCATTACCATGTGAGTCAGGTGCCAGACGCAATGATTCGGGCCTCGGACTGGTACCAAATGATTCCCCAGAAGTTCTTGGTTTCACAGATGGAATTGGAATTGCTGCAGTTTGAGACGGGGACGAGCCAAGTGCTATCTGTTCTTTTGGCCTGTACGCAATCGATCGTCGAACGTCGTCACCGCCAAAGGAGCTTTGACTTCTGAAGCTTGCAGGAGATCCGGATGGTCGAACTTGCAGCGCTCGACTCAGGGCTAGTAAGTCACTTGTCCTGATTATATCGCCTTTGGATGGAGACTTGGAACACTTGGAGGATTGATCGGCCTCCGAATCCTCGTCCGATGATCCGCTGGTATTAAGGTATTGTAGCTCCTTTTCATCGGAAGTTCTCACCATTGGAATTGGGGATGGCAGCGCCTGGCCCCTGCTAACACTAGGTGCTATTAATGGCACTGGTGCACGATGTGCTGGAATATTACTACAGACAGTTAGCAACTAATCCCTAAATTTTCCACTTTACGTACAGCTGTCCTGGCGGTCCCGGATCTCTACGAGTCTCAGGCTGCGGCCGTCCGAGTTTCATCGATTGTGGAAACTTCATATTGTCCTCTCGAATCACCATTTCCTTCATTCCGCTATCATCTGTGGCAGTTTCTAGAGAATCAAAGGAGGGAGGGGCCTCCAAAGAAGACCCCGTCTTCACCGATTCTAGCCATCGTTCCGGATTGACACCTTGGGGCTGCTCATTAACTTGATTATTCGGAGGCATTTCGTTCAGAAGCCCTTTCTGGTCAATCTCACGGATATAAGCCCGCAAAACATCCTGGAACAATATCAGTATCGGTACCAATTGACACAATCTCAGAACATACTTTATGCTGCTGCAAAACAGAGCTCGAAAATCCTTCCGAAACCAATTCTCTTCGGAATTGCTTCCAAACTTCTTTGTCGTCATCATCGTAGCTGGTCATCACGCTTCCAGATTTCTGTCCCATTCTCGCAGCAATCGAATCGACCTTGTCCAAAATAACATCCAATTGGCCACCATGATTATCCAGCGTCGAAGCCATCTTGCCAGACTCGTGTAATTGGATGGTATCGAGGAAAAGCGTCAAACTCGTCTTATGCGAAATCAACTTCACTCTAACCGTGCCCAGCTGGTCCATCTCATTACTCCCAAAGCGAACTTTATCCCACAACACTCTGGGCGAAGAAGGCGAACTGCCACCAGCATCTGTTGCAAGTCTCCCATATTTCTGTAAAAGCCCATCAAGTTGTCGCAGCGTAAAATCGCAATCTCCAATAATCGGCGACAGCTGGCGGCTCCATACCGAGCGGTCGCGATTCAGCGGCGATTCCGGGGCCTCGACTTCGTATTTCAGATGTCGCAAGACCGTGTGTAGGCCTCTGACTTCGCGAGAGATCTCATCGTATTCCTGTTGTGCATCATTGTTAGGTGGCGATTACCAAACGCAAGGGACGGATGTGCTTCTTCTTACCCCGCCAGCGTCTCTGCATTTCCGATAGAGCTCCTTGCAGAAAGTAACGACGATTATAATGTCAGAAGGAGAAGCGCCAAAACTCATCGCGTGCGAAATGAGTTATTTGAAGAAGTGGAATCCGAGTTCGGGATTAAGAATCTTTCTATAGACGCATCGCATGCGCTGATCGTGTGACACGCGGCGGCTATGCTGAGGATCCTGGGGTTCGGTTTTCCGCACTGCTTATGCTTATTTGTTGGATAGCAAAAGCTTGGTATTGTACAAGAATGCCTGAAACAAATGGAGGAGAGGGGGAAAAAGGAATGAAAGGGATGCGGCCAGAATATGGACCACCACCCCAAGCCTAAGCTGAAAAATAGGTAGCCGTGGAATGCCACCCACACCTGTGACCTGTGACGTCGGGGCTCGAAGCCCGCTAGAATTTCTAGAAACAGCGGGGGAAACGGCGGTTTATTGGGGATGTTCACAGGGCTGTTGCAGTAGTGTCCGCTTACCATTCGTAAATGTAACGAACGTGTGGCGCAGCATACTCGGTCTGCATTGGCGTCGATGCAAAGCCGCCGCTCTAGCCCGTTTGGATGTTCTGGAGCAAGACATTGGCCATACAGCTTCAAGCCCGAAAAAGTTCATGTCAACATTTATTGGGTGTGAGTGACTTCGGCTTAAAATGAGGCTGGGGCTGATGTTGATATGGAGGCAAATTAGCCGGGTGATTTTTAAGAGGCTGGCGTTTGTTGTTTAGTCACATGCCGGCTTTACATATGTTAGGAAGCCTCATCCTGTAAGTTTTGTAGTAACTATCAGCAGTGCATTTCCAGCCCCTTCCCCAGCCTCTCTGTGGGAGGCACAGTGCCCATTTACACAAGTGAGAATCGTTATACCAGTGAAATAGAAAATTTTGTTAATTTTTTGACATAGCTTCTATGTAACACTCACTATTGTGAATTCTTTGAGACAGTGAGACATTTGCAAGCCCTAAGTGAAGTCTCCCAATAGACCCAGGTCAAGATCAACCCTTTCTTCCCCCCACGAAGAACAAAGAGCAATTATAGCGCACTCTTCCCTTTCAACCCTCAACCCTCGGCTCAAAAACAAGCTTACAAGTCTGATCTAAAGGCCGACTCGAAATGATCTGATCCGAAAGCGTCATTCGTCCCTTCATATCAGGCGCCACACTCGTCCGAAACCGTGAATAGACGCCCTTCAACAGCGCCCTCATCTCCGCCATCGCCAAACTGTTCTCATCAGCAAAATCCGCGCAAAATAACAGAACTGCATTCAAACTTACTGCCGCCCAGTACAACCCCGTCCCCCAGCTCCAAAAGCGAAAAACACCTTGTTCATATCGGAACTTGCTTGCGGCTCCAGCCACCGCTCGGGCACGAAGTCGTTTGCGTTCGGGTAGATGGCCTCGTTGAGCCGATGCACGCTCCAGGCCTGACAGCTAACGACCGTCCCGCCGGGGATGAAATAGCCATCAATTTCCCTTCCACCAGCGGGCACGCAGCGCGGCTGCGACATGGGTATCACGGGGAAACATCTCAGGCCCTCTTTGATAACCGCATCTAAGTACGGTAGCTGATCTAATGGTCTATCATTGGCTTCCGTGAGCTCAGTGAAGAGTTTTTGCTGGATATGTGAGGAAGAAGGAAGAGAGAGATGATACATGAGGAAAGTGAGCGCGTCTCCTGTGGTGTCGATGCCTGCTGCGAGATGATCCATGCATTCTGCGGCCATTTCGATGGGTTCAAAGTGGTCTTTGCTGTGCTGGAGCTTGTAGATTAGGGTTTGTGGGCCCGGATCTGGCTGTTTTGCTGACTTCAGGACGTAGGCGTTTTGCGAGGGGTGAGGGTCTGGGTGCGATGATTTTGAAGAGGAGGTCTGTGACGGTTGGCCAGTAGTATTGTGCGAAGTTGAGTGAGAGATCTAAGGTTTGTTAGATAGTTGCACGTGTGGGACGTGGTAGAGACAGACTTTTGATGGTGGGGTAGTAAGACAGCTCTTCCATCATTTTTTGATCTTCTTTTCGCTCAATGGAATGTGTTCCATAGGGGTGGAACAGATGATGCGAGGCACAATCTAGTGCGTAGCAATGCAAATAAACCTACGCATGTTAATAAGTTTCCGTTGAAGATCTCTGGGATCATACATAAATATCTAAGCTCCTCTTCCCAGTTTCCACACACTTCTCCACGAAAGCATCCGCGCGCTCCTGAATCCCACCCACGACGCTGGGACGCATGATGTTGGTATTAGCATATTGCCCCGCAATATGCCGTTTCTTCTGGCTGTGCTGTTTTCCCCATCAGTCAAGTGACCCTCCTCAAAATCTCCAATGAAGAAATGAACTCACATCCCCCTTCCACAGCGTCGAAAACATCGTCCTGTCACCAAGTCAGCACAGCCCTCTTAACAAATTCACATTAACGCACCTAACACCAAACTGCATAAACAGCGAATAGAACTCGGTACGATCATAGCCGCTCCCGCCACTCGTATAAATCTCCTTCACAGCATCCGCTGACATGCACGAGACTTCGTTGGGGCCGAGACGCACTACTGGTCCATATTTTTGGTGGAGGGCGTGGATGTAGGTGCGGCGCCGCGAGGTGAATTCTTGGAGCATGAGATAGAGGGGCGTGAGGTGCGTGTAGAAGGGCCCGGGGAGCTTGGTGAGGGGTGAGAGGAGGGCTTTGGTGAGGGTGTAGGTGAGCCAGAGGAGGAAGGCCATGAGGCCGAGGATTGGGAGGGAGAGGGAGAGCATTTTCAAGGTTTGGGAGGAGGAAATACTGTTTCCCACTTGGGGTTTGAGATCCCCCTGTAGCTGATTATATTTTGACACAGGAGGAATTGTAGAGTCATATGGGTCAAATATTGGGGATATGCAGTCATAAAGTACCCAGGCTAGGTACATTCCAAAAATGGAACCCCTCCACTCCCCCACCATTCACGATAAGATAAGAACCAATCACATGATTTTGGACTGGAATGTTTTTAGGAAGAGCATAGCTGCAAAGAATTGTACATTGAAAGTATTGTTAGCAAATAGGCAAGTAAAGCCATTCAAAAGGCATCGTGAAGTCGTCCATTTCCATCACAGATTATATCAGACATCCTTCAAGGATGATCAACGTTATTTGGCCGCAAAGGGTCCAGTGTGTATATAAGCAACGTATGTTTTTCCACTTCAACATCTCATCGATAGTCTTCCCACGTAGTCTTCGTATGTTCGTCAGAGTGTCTCCAAGAAGCCAAAGCTTCTCGGGCTTCTTCGTCGATGAGTTCAATGAGGCCAGCGCCACAGTTTTCTTCGATTTCCTGGCCATCTTTGCCAATCAGGACGGCCTGATTTTCATTGAGTGCATTCTTCAGGTGTCCAATACGGTGGAAGCGAGTTGAGCAGATAGCAAGCCATCTGACTTTGAATGCACCTGCGCTCTCCCAATTAATTGCTCTTTGCCAGTCAGGGGCTTCAACTGTTCCAGGCAGACTTTCCATTCGTGCCTGCAACAACTTAGCAAAACCAGCACAGGCGAGGACTCCCAAGACTTACATATCCTTGGAAGGCTCGGCTTTTGTTGATCGAAAATACTAGTATGACATTTCTGCAGGTTTCAAACGCTTCCTTGAAGATGGTACCATTCTGCAATTGAGTAGTCCAAACCGACTTCTTTGACTTAGCAAAGAGTTTCGCACTGCAAAAAGACTTGACTCACATCTGCAATACACTTCGAAACATTGTCTTCGTTGAATGACTTCACAATAAAGTATCGAGAATCTGGGAAAGAAGGTAAGCAAGGCTGGAATTTCAACGCACAGCAAGCACAAAATCACATAACAAACTATTTAGAGGCAATACGCAGCGACTTGCTATTAAAGGGAGTATGTGCAAAGCAAATAGAGCAATGTGGCTACCCATGAGTCTAGAGCCAAAATATGATACAGACAGAACTACAAATCAAAAGAAATGAATCTGGAGAAGAAGAGCATGTCACTGACCACCTTTGCCACCCCTGTAAAATCCTTTTGGGTCCCTGTAAGGCTTGCTATTTGCGAGTTTGTTACCGAAAGTTGGTTCGGGCTTTGCCTCGGCGTGAAGATGGCTTTGAAAGGGTTCGCGTCCGCGTCCACGACCCCGTGCTCGATAATTAGGATCGTAAGCTTTTCCTCTGTACCCACCGACATTCACAAAGGGTCGTTCGTCTCGCTGTAGGTGCTCTTCTCGATCGTGTCCGTCTTCAGATCCGAAACGAGCAGCTGGTCTGCTCTCATACGCCCTACGGCCAGGAGAAACGTCCCGATCTCGGCTGCTACCTCGAGGTCCTCGTGAGTTTCGGTCGTCGTCATACCGATGACGGGCCGAGTCTCTCTCATCCCGATGGTCGAGTGATGATCGACGAGAAGGTCCAAAATCGCTTGATCTGGGACGGCGATGATCGTAATTCTCTTCCTCTTTACTTCGTTCTTCCTTGGATCGCGATACATGTTCTCGGTCATCAGTGCGAGCTATCTTTCTGGAGGAGCCCCTGTCATAATCATCGTCAACATCATTATATCCATGTTTGTTCGAAACAACCCTATCACGCTTGAAATCATCCACCGCCTCCCTTGGAGGTGGTGCAGACTCAGTTTTGGACCCTGCTTTGTTAGGTATTGGTGGTGGTAGCATTGACGAGGGAGTCTGCGGTCCGAGATTGGCTGGAAGACCCCCTTTCTCACTTTCTTCCTCTGCTAAAAGCTTTTGTTTCGCGGCGTCAAGCTTTGCAATTTCCCGGCGTCGATAAAGGATTCTATCCCTATACTGAGCATTATGATAACCGGTTATCTCCAGCCAGTCTTTTAGGTTTGCATCGTGAGGAAGCACATCTGCGAGAGATGGTATGGAAGGCTTGACTGGTTTATTGATCTTCTCTCGCCCGTGTCCGTTCACTGAGTCGGGTCTGTGACGACTTTCGTCACGAGAGCTCCATCGCGGCCGTGAATCTCTATCAGAATCAGATGTTGACTTCCGCTCAGGTCTGTGGTTTGGCTGGTATGAGCGCCTGTCCGTCTGCAGCTGGGGCTCGTCATGCCGATCTTCACTGCGCTGTGAGTAGCCTCTTGGATTTGATGGTGGAGGACGACGTGACGGAGACCCATCTCGAGGGCCGCGACTGGTAGGGCGCTTGGCTGGTCGATGATCTAACGTCCTCGCAGGCTCGTCGCTCAGGGTATATATCTTGGAGGCTGGCTGTCTCTCTTTTGGCACCGTGGGAAATGTTGTCTTTTTCGGCGAATCTTCAACAACTTCACCCTCTGATATTGATCCGTGGCTAGCATGCCTGCTCATATTTTCCTTGCCTATTGCTTGCACCGGACTCTTGCCATTTATACCTGGTTTTGGAACCTTGTTAGGGCTTCCTAAAGAAAGTTCTTGCGACTTTGCTGAACCATTCATATCTGTCGAATTCTGTTGTGGACGTTTCGAAGCCATGGATTTGTCGTTCGGGAGCTCGTGCTTTACACTTGCTTGCGTAGTTGGCTTCGAACCCGAGTGTTCAGAGATGAGGTCATCGAGTTGCTGTGTTACTGTTGCAGTCATAGGGGTTTGGGGAGATCCACGCAGTGAATCCTGAACCTCCGCAGGAGCAGTTTGTCTTGTGACCAGTCCCACTGCTGGAACTGGGGGAGTAGCAGAACCACCACGAGCTTCCTTGCTTCTCAACAACTGTGCCTTTAATTCAGCAGCTCTAGCATTTATTTGGGGAGCAGGGCGAATGTTTGAGTTGTTTGCGGGAGACATTTTGAATTGAGGTGGGGAGAACTGGAGTTTGAGAATATTAGCACTATAGTTGGTACCACAAGGAGAGAGTATGGTCAAACCCCACAGAAAACTCACATGCTGTTGGGGAGCCGCGTATTGATTTTGGAAGTAGGCATCCTGGTTGTAAAGTCCAACTTCAGGTTGGAAGTCGCTTCCATCCCCAAACGGCAGCTGCGCAAACGTATGCTGGCCTGGAAGCGGGGTGCTTGGTTCACCATACGGAGGAGATGAGAAATCGTTCAGATTGAAATTATTTTGAAAAGATGCGCCGTTTCCAAATCCATTGCTCTGCCACATTGTAGCTGTTCGGTTGCCGTCTGTTGGATTAATTTTGCTCACAGACCAACAAGCTGAGCTGTTGGGAGCTGCTGAGAAGGAGAGTTTGCCTGTGGCGGGTCGGCAGATGCTTAACTTGGAGCCGCAGACTTGATTTGGTACGAGAGAAACGAAGCAGTATCTCTGTGCTAGAACCACATCATAAAGTTCATGGGCAATGGTTCCAAGAAGTTTTGAGGCAATTTGGGGTTTTGAAGACAGAGGTTTCAAATTTTATCCAGGTGATAGAGCGAGCTCGGGCCGCCAACTTTTTAGCGCGCTCGCTCGTCAACAGCGCGATCGACTTTGTTGAATGCCGAAAAGAGACTAGCGTGCTTGACCCGCGTCACGAACATCCACGGCACATTTTGATAATCTTCAAGAATATGGCAAGAATTAGAATTACTCGTATGGCTCACTATCATTACCACTACGCTGGTGGAAGAAATGATGCAAACAGGCCTCCTTGGACCAGCCCATACAAGACTATAAACCGTGTCAAATTTCCTACCACAGCATTTCCTTTCCCATGTGAGACTGTGGCATACCAAAGCCATATAGGAGACGCCGAGGAGATTCGGGTGATAATTTGGACATGCGCAGTGGTAAAAGTGAGCAGCGTCAGCATCAATTGCGACATGGCCAAATTGCGAAGCATGGGAAACGCCACTTCCACTTCCTGCGCTGGCGTCTGCTTGCCTGAACCTTGTTTCCCACGTGAGTCAAACCTCAGTCCCCAGATACCAGAAATAGTCAATACTGCAAGCATGGGCGTGGCTAGCAAGAAGAGCGGCAGGTTTGAGAGTGTCCAGTACCGGAACAGACCACAATTCCTGAACGAGTTAGATTGAACCACAGTCTCTGGACAAGGGCAGAAACGTACCAGTAATAGTCTTGAACAAACGTATAAATACTCGGCAATGATTTGTTACACCATGGCCTCAAGATTGCGACGTCTGTCTCCATACAGAAATCGCTATAAGCGATGTATTGTGGGAGCAAGAATCCGGCCGCGACACTCAAGCCTCCAATCCCAGAGGCAGCAAGCCGACGAATTCTGGCGATCCCAAAATCATCCTTAAGGTTGAAAAGAACGCGAAAGGCTTCTTCAAGGAGAAGCAGGCCGTTGAGTATTCCGTTGCTCCTGTAAGTTGTAGAAATACCAAACAAGACACCAGACGCGACAAGAAGAAAATCATGCTTCGCGGACGTAGTTTGTCGTTGGGAGGGAAAGCTCTTTGCGAATGTCAGGCAACCCGCAAAGGCAAACAGGGCACAGGAGCTTTCAGCATATGGAGCTGAAAGGAAGACGCCGGCTGGCGAGATTATATGCAATGCAGCTGCGCTGAAAGCAAATCTCGCTGTCACTCCCGGAAATATAGCCAGCGTGAGATTGAACAAGAGAAGTACCGAAAAAAGATGCGCCAGATGAGCGATACAGATAGCCACAACTGCCTCTATTCCTTGATAGTAGGAAATCCCGGCCTTTTCGAGAGCTGTATATATTGTTAGGAGACTTGTTCGAATAGGGGTCGTTCAATTTTTACCAGCGGAACATAAGGCGATTGTTTGACTAAATCCCCATCCAAAGGCCCATTCCTGCTCGAACAAATATCCACGATTTGCAGATTTAATGAAGTATATGGCGTCCCATCTTGTCAATTTGCCAATGATGTACTGAAGAGCCGCCGGTAGGGCTCTACCTTCACGTGGGCCATGGGTAGCTAGGGCGAGGCTGGTTGAGGTGTCATATCCTAGACCTGGGCTACAGCATGCAATGACCAGAACCAGCGTCTTCCAAACGATAAAAAACGCGATTAAATTGCGAATTGGGTTGTGGAAAGGTCGAGTCCAGAGCTCCATGGTGAGCTTTTACTCTCCCTCAGTGGTTGGGTCTGGGCGCGAAGCGCGAAGCAGCGCAGAGGTTCTGGCTTGCCGAGCTCGGGCGGTGAAGGCTCGCAAGTCCCTGCATAAACTTTGATAAAAGCTTCACAACCCCGCGATTGATCAAAATGGCGAGGCTTTTTTTTTTTTAAAAGTTGTGAAGGTCGAGAGGTCGCGAGGTCATAAATTTAAGGTATCAACGAGGCGGCCCGTAGCCGCCCAATGGCATAAGGCTAGAGTCGTGCTGTGCTGTTTAATGAAACTATCTATCAAGCCAAGCGATCGTCATCAACATAGGGGGATTAAGGGCCTCCCTCTGATATGTACTTCGTCGTCGTGTACCATCCAGCATTGGAAGTCGACACAATCAACTCCAGCGGCTACTTGAGGTGGAAAATCATTTATATTCACATCTGTGACTGAAAATGTTTGTAACGGGAAACGAAACCTCGGAGAAAACCCATCAGGTTGCGGCACATTTATGTCTCCGGCAGTGAGAAAACGGCCTTCATTAAGGTCCGAGTGTCCGTCGTGGATCTGGCAAGCTTCAAATGTATCCGGCGCCGGAGTCTGGTGATCAATCACCAGGGTCCCTTCTAGGGTGTTTTCTTTGCAGCGTTGTCAGCGCTTTGAGTTTGCGAATTGCAAGAACTCCGAACCATCAAACAGATGGATAAGGGTCCATATACTCGTGGCCCAGGACTTAAAAAACAAAAGTATCAAAAACATGAAAAAGAAAGCACCAAAGTGCTGTTTATGCTGAAAGTCTTGCACCAGGTTAATACGTACTACCCCTGTCCATCACTTCTGCCCCTCATTTCCATCTGCGCTTCAATCGCCGGGTCCTTTCCGAAGCTTCCTGGTGATCGCTCTCTTCTTACTCGTATGACTTGGCTGGCTTACGGCGCAGTGAATATCCAATGGCCATGCATGTTCATGCGTTTGTTTCTTCCCCATCTCCCCACCGCCATCCCACGCACTGGCTCAGTTCATCCGAGCTGACCGCTCCCAATATCCAGGGCGCTCGAGTAATCATAAGTCGACCAGGAAGCCCCTTGGACCATCCATCGTTGGAACAACATCAGCTCTCACATTTCTACAGCCTCCAACTCAGTCTTACTTCACCAACTCCCGCGCATCCGGACCTCACGTCTTCCTCACGTCCTCTTCACACTGTTGTCGGCGACTGAACAGGACTACACAATTTGTACAACTCCGCGACAACTTGATCACTTCTGACCTCAGCCCAACTCGCCAGCCCTTTCCCTATTGCTCGGCGTGGCTGTTGCGATGCGCTCGCGCGACAATCAGTTTAACCTTTCAGCTAATTGTCGAGACCTCTTACTGTCGAAATAGCTTCGACGCACACCTCTTATATGGAAGGCGCCCCTTCAATCCCTGGGGCGTCCTTTCCGTGTCTAGTAAACCGTTACCATGTTTCTAGTCTCAAGCGGAGCGGCCATGCATGGCCATGAGTATTCTGCAAATAGAGATTCTCCTCCTTACGAAAGCAACACTATCCCTCGAAGATACCCTTTAAGAAGATCAGCATTTTCCACTCCTATCTCCCGAAGATCGTCGACTCATGATCCCTACGTCCCAAAGCCAGCAGCTCGTCGTCTTCAGAGGCCATTATCAGAAATTATACCAAAGTCTCACGAACCGACTGTGCGATTTCAAGAGCCAGACGCAGATACAATGAGTGAAGATGGCAGATCTGTGGTCAATTCTGAGGGCAGTGGGACAACGGCAGGGGGCAGAAGTCGGCACAGGCCATCTCTAAAAAGCAGTACGGTTTTCTGCCTCGCACACCCGGCTCCGACTATGACTGGGACTCAAAGGTTACTACAAATTCGCCCAAAGCTTTTACTTCAGTTACAAGAAATATCGGCAAACGCTAGGCCCAAGCCAGTGCTCGACCTCGTTCCATCCACTGTCGTTGTTCCCCGACTCGTCAAGAAGTTCCCGCGAATGCTCAAAGCCAAAGGGGAATTAGGAGCCAACGATGTGATAGTTTTCAGAAGCGAGGACTACGAGGCTCCCGATGACCACTTCCCCCAGGAGAACGATTCGGACGAAGAGGGTTTTGGGAGCAGAGACTTAGTAGCCGTCATCTGCCAGCTGCGAAAAGAGATGGGTGGTTCTGAAGGGAGGGCTGAAATCGTCTTGAACGATTGTAGATGGCTGGCAAGTCCTATGCCGAAAAATTTGTTCGAATTCGTCTCCGTCGATGAAAGGGGAATCGAGACAAAAGCTCGTTGGGTTAAAAGGAAATCAGCTCGCGAGAGCGTCGACTTGTCCAACATAGCTGACCCGAACGAAGACGTCAAGCTTACCTTCAGCGTCCTAGATCCTAATTCGCGTCGCCATCCCGTTATGGCGACGCTTTCAAGAAACAAACTGGATATCCAAGATTCATACGCAACATCTTCATCCGCAGGAAAGTACCCCCCCTTAGCTCCTACGATCCGAAATCCTTCGGGAGAAAACGAACAACCGGTAATTGATGAGCCATCACCTGAGCGGATCACTCATGTCATAGACGAAAACTTGAAAACACTCATTCAAGTAACTGCAATTTGGGTGGCTTTGCGGCAAGGCTGGAGTCCGTATTTCCGGTATAATGACGCACCTGGCAGATCGTCGTCGATGAACGCAGGCCCATCTAATGGCGGTCGGGTCAGATCAATGTCTCTCACACCTGACAGCGCTCGACCTGTCGGTCCGGCCACCGGTGCAAGTACCCCCGAGTCAGCCACGGGAGGGTTTAGTACCAGAATCAACAAGATATATCATAGAGGGAGTCCTGCAAATATGGCTTCATCGCCAGTTGAGGGTATTGGCGCTCCGCAGAGATCGGTTTCTGCCGGGACAGCTTTTATGAAACGTGCTACCGCTCGAAAAGCCGTCAGTGTTGTGGCGAGCGATAGTGAAGGAGAAAGCAACTTTGGTCCACCAAAACGAGCGGCGACAGAAGGTCCGTCAATCTCTGGTGCTCAGATCTCGACACCACCTCCCGCACTCGTACTGCCCGGTTCGGCAGCTACAACTCCAGAAACCCCCACAAAACAACAGCGGCGTACGCAGTCAGCCTACGTTCCTACCAGCGCATTACAAAACGCATATCCCAATGGAGTCGATTCTAGGCGTAGCACAGACGGCACAGAAGGCAAAACGATACTGCCTGGCACCGATAATGCTGTAAAATCGAAAAGCGGACGGTGGAAAGCGTTCTGCGGTTTCTTTCGCCGGAACAACACCTCAAGCTCGAATTAATCACTAAGGCTATTACGACTAATTTTGTATCACCAAATTTCTTTGTGTCATCACTTTGGACTATTATTCCGTACATGTCCTTCTTGCTTGTGGGGTTTATGGGGTTGGGTTACGGGTATATCCGGCGTTAAGGAGTGGGGAAGTTGGACAATAGAACAAAAGCCTGGCTTTTAATATTGTACATTAGTTATGAGAGCTGTGAGCTCATCATTAGTCGCAGACGTTGAAATTAGTAATTATCTGTGCTTCTTTCATTGGGTCTATAAAGGAGCCAGAATATCCCATTTCGAGTGAGCATTTCACGACCTGGCCTGAAATATATTCACTGAGGAGGTAAGCTCATAGTTGCTTCAAGGGACAAATCATCAAATGGTACGATTCGGGGTTTCGGGTTTGACGTCGGACGCTGTAGGCAGTGTTGAGCGCGCGTTGATAATCGCCTGGAGCTGCTTGCGTACCTAGACTTTACCTAAATTATGCTTTCCCTCCAAAAGGCAACCTCGCCCAAGAGGAAGCGCTTGACGCCTCAAAACATAATCTTCAACTCTTCATTTGCTTTAGAATTCATCAGCTTATTAGTTGCCTGTAACTTAAAAAAATAATTTATTACAAATTTACCCACTGATCGCTTAGGCGACAACTCCATTCGCGTCTGGTGGCAAGCTGCGGAGCTGGCAAGGCTGTGAATCTCCCAACACGCCCACGCATTGTGCTACCTTGCTGTGCATCCAAACTTCGCTGGTCCCCATCCATCATTCACTCTTTCAAAGTCAATGCGAGCAAGCGCCCTTCCGAACATCCATTGTGGTCTTGAAGAACTTTTGTTGCGCAGAGCGCTGTCATTACCGACATCAAAGAGGTCGTGTGATAGTCCCGAGCTCTCCACATTCCAGCTTTGTATTCCACTGAGGTACGGGTGCTCCGCTTTCATGTCATACTTCAATTTGGAGAATCAGGAACTTCTGCTAACTTCATGGCGGATCCAGGACACCCACGAAAGCGGCGCAAGCTGGTACCTGACACAACACCTCCCTCGACATCGAAAACACCCCCACGCAGCAATATGGAGGACGGCGGATTCGGGAACGGCCGCAGCCATGCGCATAACCTCCAGATGCTGATAAACAGCGGTCCTAACGATGGCATATCGCGTGCCACGTCTCCGGGCCTCAGCTTCGGTATGAATGGGAGCGATACAGAGCAGGAGAAGCGGTACCGGCCTCGAACTTACCCATACTTCAAGCTTCTGCCATACAACGTTGAGGAGGAGGCTGAGCGGAACGCAGCTCTGGAAGAGATCCTGAAGCAGCTTTATATTGCCATCAAGGCGGAGGATATCTCGCCGGGCGCGATACACTGGACTAGGGAGCTCAAGGGGTGGCTCAACCTCAAGTTCGAGATCACTCGAACACTCCGGGTGAAGCTTGTTAAGCTGTATTACATGCTTTCCTTTGCTCCGGGTATAGATGCGTCTGCTGGGGATAGGTTTGAGAGCATGTTCCGCACGCTTCTCAAGTAAGTTAAGCCCTCGAGTATGCTACAAGCTTGGCTAATACAATTTAGGAGGAAACATTACCTTAAGCCCGGCGACGACTTGATACTTGACTGGCGGCCGTTATGGAAAGAGATCAAAGGACTGGTCCTGCCCTACGAGATAGCATCACACCAAGGTGGAGGACGGAAACGAAGCCACAAGAACCTCGTTGCGCTGATTACCTTTGCATATCAATACTTTGATCCCCGTGAGAGACAAGCTATGCTAGATGAGATTGTTCCGTACTTCAGCACTTCGGAAGTCACCGGTGCTTTCATCGTGGTGGGAACGCTTAATATGTTAATGCCAACGCACCCAGCACCCAAAGGTCCCGGGCAATTGCAACCGCAAGACTACCTCCCAACATATTTTCACTTGTGGTCGCTTGTGAACAGGTCGAAAGTGTTTGATACGCTTTTCTTTGACATCTTCTCTAGGATAGCAAGAGACTCATTGACCTGCGATCATGTCGAGTTCACCGAATATGGAATATACACCAAAGACCAATCTGATTTGATCTTCACAGCCTTGTTACGGCTGACAGAAATTCCCGTGGGGCAAGCAAGCTCGCCCTATTGCCCCCTGATCGATCTGGGCTCTGGCTTGGGGATGTATTTGGAAAAGGATAAGAAGAAGAATCCCTTGGGCTATTCAATCGCTAGGTGGATTGTTATGTCATTAAGCCCTTCTGCGATCGACAAACCAGGCTCCATACTTTCCAACTTAGAAGGTATGATGGAGTCAATCGATACTTTCTTCCACCCCTCGAATCAAGGAGCATGGACGGATGTGCTTTCGCAGCTCGTTTTCCACTTGGTTGATTTCTTCGTCATGCGTTGGAACCGAGAGCAAAGTGGCGAACTTGATGTTCCACCAGAGCGACGGATCAACGACGAGCTGAAGAAGCGCTTTGTGACAAGCTTGAAGGAGGTCATGTTCATGGGTCTTTTCTCGAAGAAGGCGAAGTCTCTGAATTATTATTTCGGCGCTTTACAGGGCTTGTCCTATTTAGAGCCTCATCTGGTCTTGCCAGGGGCTTTACAACGATTCTATCCTTCTCTTCAAGGCTTAGTTGAGGTACACCGAACCCAATCTTCCCTTTGTGGCTTACAAATGACCGCCAATACAATGTCCAAGCACAAGGGGCTACGATGCCACATCACTGCTCTTCTAGCTCTGGCACTACCTGGAATCGATGCCAACGATTTGTCGAAAACCCAACATACACTCAATGTCATTCAGGCGGTTGCCTACAGCATTCCTTTCGTGAATCTGACCAAAGAGCATGACGACGTTCACGACACAACACTCGCTATTCAATGGGTTCAAGGCGAGATGGAACGCATGGAGAGCGGGGGCCCCAATATCCAAATAGACTACAGGACTGAGCTTAGTGATGAAGACGAGCTGAACATCCTTCGTTCGTCTACGGCAGGCTTCGGCGAGTTCGTCAAATCATTACTGGGAAAGGTGTTCACTCTTTTGGAGAACCTTCCTGAGGCGGCTCGTGTGAGATCTGGATCGCCTGAAGAAGCTGTCATCAACACACTGCCTGCTGCTCTCACACCTTTGTTCGCTGCTCTTTCGCCAGAAATCTTCGATATGGCGTTAGAAAAGGTATCTAGCTTTGTAGGAGGTCATGTGGTCCACCAAGCTCGGGACGCCATGGCCTTCATCTGCAATGCCCTCTGCAAAGCCAACCCTGAGAAGACTTTGAAAGTATTTGTGCCCATGCTGATTGTTGGCATCCGCAATGAGATTGATTACAATGATGCCGCCTCAGACAGAAGCGCAGGTACCGATGTCTTGCCTCGAGATCGTGCTCTAGTTTGGCATATCAGCATGCTGAGCATGATCATCGTTCATGTTGGTGATAGTCTCATGCCCTATAAAAAGGAGCTATTCGATATTGCCTTGTACATGCAGGAAAAGTGCCGCGGTATTCCAACAATTCATGTTTCGAACTACATTCATCATCTCCTACTCAACTTGACCCTGATTTACCCCGTCGACGGTGCACTATACGAGCCTGAGGTATTCGAGAAGGGTGTGGATGCTGGTGATTGGGGTAGGTCTCTCAAGCCAAACGAATTGACCATCAACTGGCATCTGCCTTCCAGTGACGAGATCGAGTTCGCCGTTGAGTTGTTTGAGACTCAAGTCAAAACGGCTGTGGAACGGTTGACCAATCTCATCAGCGATAGTCCGTCTATCAGCAGGAAAGGAAAGAACAAGGAATGGTCCGACGACGTCTCGAGGAACCTATCTCAACTACGCTTGATCATCTCGGGTGTGGCTACTCTTTTCGACCCGAAGACGGCTGCTGGGCAGACTGACGAGGGACACGACCCTGAAGGCGACAGTCACATGGAAGGAACGGATGAAACCTCAGATGGCGACAACCCTCTTGCTGAAGCCGCCGAGGACGAGGAGACGAGGCCGCAGTTCCATTACCGGGCAGGATATCTGCTTGAGAAGGACAGTGAGACCTATCTCCATCTCCACCAGCTGCGAGAAAATATTGGACACCTCTTGTCAAAGATCCACAACTTCCTTTCTAAGCACCAAGAAGACGATGTTGCCTGCTTCACGGCTCTCTATTCGACCTATCGAACTTGGATTACTGACGTTGGTAATGAGCGCTCAGCTCACATGCTTGAGCGTGTAACGAGACTTTACGTCAGTGACGTCCGCGCCTTTAAGATCAGCGGACTTCGAAAGGAATATCCAAGACCACTTCTCGTTAAGCGCGCAGGAATCTATCATTTCCAAAGAGCGAAACACAATTCTTCGGCAAGACACAAGTCGGACCTTGACAAGACCCTTCTGCTACAGTTGGCTGATAGTTCGGTATCATTGTATGCAGAAGTCCGAGTCAGTGCGCAGTCTGCTCTAGAAGCTGCGCTGAAGAGTCTTGTAGGCGGGCGGCCGCTTGTCATTCCTCCTTTGCTAGCCAAATTCAAGTTGGCTTTAGACTCCGACGATTTTGACCGGATAAAGGGTTGCTTGTATACCTTATTATTCGGCAGTTTGACGAAGACCATCTCCAAGGACTGGCGATATGCTCCTCAATTGGTAGACCTTTACATCAGATCCGCTTCTGTGGACAAGGCATCTATCCAGAAAGTGAGCAGTTCAGCACTTTACGGAAGTCTTCAGGAGTTTGGGAAGCCTCTCTCCCACTACACTGTTATTGACCAAAGCATGTTGGAATTTCTCAGGCCACAAGACGATTTCACGACCAGGATTGAAGCTAGGCATTCTCGCATTTTGGAACGAAGAGGCAAGGTCGAGTCCAAAAAGGCGGCTCTGGCGGTGAAGCTTACAGAGACTTCTAAAAATTCGCACTGGAAGATTGCTGGCAGATGCACGATCTTCATCCTGAATTCTGGTCTCCGAATTCAAACATTGGCCCAACCTTCCTTGATTGAACTAGTCGTGTTAGGAGCCATCGACGACCACCCTGGACTTCGAAACAGCTATAATGATGCTTTGATTCGAATATTCAACTACGTCGAGACTCGTGCAGTCTACGGACACGACGTTGAGAAGTATATCCGGGAAGAGGAGACACAGCTCAATAGAGTTGAGGTAACTGTGGCAAATGATGACCCCAACTGGACTGAGAAGTTCTTGGACGGGTTCGCCAAGCCTGAGCTTCCCGAATACTTTGTCGACCGTGATTTCCCTGGTTGGCTCGTATGGGGTAAAACCTTCAAAGCCTTGAAAGCTACCCCGGAAGATTTCACGGACTACGACGAACTAGAAACCACGGTCAGAACGCAGATCGGCGGCCTCTTGACACGCGATTGGTACAAGAAGTACTTTGGCTACATGAAGCAAGAACCTCGTGATGCGACCGCGGATAGATTCCGAGTTCATAATGCTGCACTACTGATGCAAACCTTTGAATTGCTCTTCAATGGCGGCACATCTGCTGCCACTTTTGACGATATCAAGGAGTTGGTGAAGGAAACTTATGAAGATGGATCCGACAAGCACCAACACCGCGCTACGGCTGAGATCATCGCCGCTCTTCTTATTTCCTCCATAGAACGTCCACTTGAGATTCGGAATAAAGTCTGGGAATACGCGGTTCCAATCATGCTGGATGTTTTCGCGGATGGGCTGACACCGGAGAACATCGCCTACTGGATGACTTGCCTTCACATGGTCATTGGAGGAAAGGATCCTCGCCAGTCTCGGGAGATATACGATAAGCTCGTTTCGTTCCGTTTGGACATGTCTTCCAATGCGGCATTCAAGGAAAGCTCTAAAGTCCAACTTCTAGAATTCGCGATTCAAGATGCTGGATGGCATTTCCGTTTCGAGAAACCTATTCTCGAAGACTTCCTTGCACATATTGACCATCCTTACAAGGCTGTCCGAGAAGCTATTGGACGGACAATTGCTGGTCTCTATCGGACACGTTACTTTGAGGCATTCCCGGACGTCAAAACTCTTCTTGAAGCTAACAAGGAAGCCTCTTCTATTGGCATTAAGCCGTACACCCCGACAGAAGACTTCTCGAATACCCTCAAGGAAGTTTTCACCAAACTCGAGGTATGGCGTGGAGAACGTACTCCTGGCCAGCAAACTCCGTCGTCTTATACCTCGGGAGGAAAGACTGTCCTATTGTGGCTTGATTCAACTCTGCAATCATACGAGTGCACGCAGTTGCTGCCATTCTTCCCAGACGTATTCATGGAACAACTTCTCCATATGATGGATGTGAAGGAAGACCCAGAGCTCCAGCGTCTCGCCTACCAGGTGTACCGCCACCTGCCAAATATCCCCTTCCGTTCTGGCGAGGATGGCGAGTTCATCTCAGCCCTTATCCGCATCGGCAAGGTATCGACCTCATGGCATCAACGTCTCCGGACATTGATCAACATGCAAGTCATCTACTTCCGCCGCATTTTCCTCATCAAACCCGCGCAACAAGAAGCCCTCTTCGACGCAGTCGCAGACATGCTCGAGGATACGCAACACGAAGTCCGAATGGGCGCTTCTACCACTCTAGCAGGCATGATCCGCTGCTCGCCCGTCGCGCTCCGTGAAAACATCCTCTCAACCCTCACAACCAAGTTCACCGACGCGCTCCGCAAGAATCCGATGCCCAAAAAGAAGCCTGGAACAAGCACGCCCGTTAATACCAATCAGCAAGTTATCCGACGCCACGCAGCCGTCCTCGGACTCGGTGCCCTAGTCAATGCGTTCCCGTACGCGACGCCGCCGCCGGAGTGGATGCCCGAGATCTTAGCGATGCTAGCGAGCAGAGCGGCCAATGATGCCGGCGCTATTGGAAAGACTGTCAAGACCATCCTTGCGGACTTCAAGAAGACGAGGCAGGACACGTGGGTTACTGATCAGAAGGTTCGTTCTCCATCCCATATCTTCAATACCTGGCAGTCACTAACATAAAATGCAGTATTTCACACCGGAGCAACTAGAGGATCTGGAAGGCGTACTTTGGAAATCGTACTTTGCGTAATTACTTGCACATGAGTTCAGATGGATATGGCATGGGAATGGAGTTCAGTGTCTCTTGAAGAATGGTTCTGCTTCTGTTGCGGCGTGCTTGGTGTTTGTGCATTTTAATGGCATAGCTAGATGTGATAAATGAAGTGACTTCCTTTCTGCGTACGAGATACTTCTTTGGTTTTCCTTCTGTTGGTTTTCTGTGGGTTGGTGAAACCTGCTGTTCTGATTATTGTGCAACGGAGGCTCAGATGTTCAGGCGCTTTCCGGACTTAAGCTTCATAACTACACGAAGAACGCGATTATTTTGGTGATGCGAGGTTTCAATGAGTTCATAGGCCAACTTCGCGATGACACCACCTCGCCTTCCAAGGTATCAGGTATGTTTCAATACCCAGGAGCGCTTATTTTGATGGCCAATTTCATCATTGTTCTGCTTACATACCTTATGTCATGCAAATTCGATTCAGGACAAACGGATGTGAGCGTTTTGACCAAACCGCCCCACGAAAGCGGAGGACTCAATCAGAAGAAAGTGTTTGTTTATTTTCAGGCTTCGACCTAGGACTCTCAAACCCCCTAGTATAATATTCACAAGCTGTTTCAATGCCCAGTGCAGTGCCAGGAACCAATATCAAAATAATGTTAAATATACCTTAGGGGAATAAAGACTTTACCATTCAATGCTAACATACATACTCATCTATCTATACCAACTCTCCCATACCAGCTCTAAGACGACTCGAAACCCAAGCCCAAGCCCCGCTTGTTGGCATTCTTGCCGGCCTTGGTCGCTGCTCCAGCGGCAGCTTTGGCCGCTGCTCCAGTGGCTGCCTTCGCAGCAGCACCTTTTCCAGTTGCTGCTTTTCCTGTAGCAGCAGCGGCTGTGGCGGCCGTGGCTCCTGTGGTGGCGGCCGCCGCGCCGACTTGTTGAACTGGGAAGCAGCCTCCGAATGGGCCTGCGACGGCGGCGTTTCGGCAGCGGACGGTGCAGACGTTTCCGGTAGAACCTGGAATGTGTTAAACGGGTATTGAGGGGAATTATGTGGGGTATCTCACCTCCAGTGCAGGTGAAGTCTGCGGGCATGGCGACTGTGACGTTGAAGTCGGTAGCCGTGGCTTGGGAGAGACCATTGACACCGGGGACGTTGTTGGTTACGGTGAGTTGTTGAGCAAGGACTCCAGTGTTGCCTGTACTTGTGTTAACCCTGTATTCAGGAAAATTGCTGGATATTAATCACTTACTGCCTTCGTCAAGATCGCAGGAATATGGGCCGGCGCCATCAGCGTTGACTTGGTGGATGGTGACAGTCATTTGAGTGCCTGACTGCACCGTGGTTACTGCACCAGCGGCAATGGCGGCCTCGGTGTTGGCTCCAACGTCGATGTTGCCCGTCAACTCTGTTCTTCCACACTCGTTGACAATGTTCGCGGCGATCTCGGCATCTCGAATGAGGGTAGTATCTTGTTGGCAAGGACTAATTCCAGTGCAGTTTCTGGCGATACTATCGTTGACTACGAAAGTTAGGTACTTGTTGTGATGCTACGAGTCTCTGTCAATGGCTTACCTTGGAATCCAACACTGGCTGGGGAACCTGCTTCTCCTTGCGCATTAAAAATAACGCCGTGGGCATTGGCCAGCGACAACAGAGCCGCGCTCAAAAGAACTGATGAAGAGAACATATTGACTGATATAGATGGAGGTGTCCGGCACGAAACAAAGAATGGATAAAGTTAGAAAATAAGATGAATCGCCTGGATCCCGTGTTAGAATAGAATTATCGAGTGAGAAACTGAGGTGAAAGAGACGTGGGCATCATGAGCTTCTTTTTAATCATCTTCCGCCTCGAGATGGGATGGCTGGCAAGACCCATTTTGAACTCCGAATAATTACCGTCTAACAGCCCTCGTTGCAAAACAGGTGGATCGCGAATTCTCAAGGGTGCCTTTGTGATGGATCCACTCGTTCCATTGACATTCGCATGGCAAAGCAAACAATTCCAAACAGGAGATACTGGCGAGATAGGGAACTTGCACTCCTTCGTGAAGCAAGAAGAGTCAGCCCCTGGGGTTGGTAGCCAGGATAGGGGCGCGAAGGGGCAAGTGAAGCCTAGTGCTCCACTGTAAAAGCTTCGAGAGAGATCCATAGCCTCCACCCAGCTGAGCCTGATAGGTCAAGATCGGACATGACATCTTGTTCTGCAAGACATGTGCGCCACACTCTCCGTCCTTTCGTCCTTTCCCAGGGATTGAAGTTGTTGCGCTTGGCTGAGGCTGCGGGTTGCCCCTTTTGGCGGCCCCACCTGCCTCAAACCCTCAACTTCGTCAAAGCCATCGAAGCGAGTAAAGTGAGCCGCAAAAAAGTGCGCCATTGAGGCGCCCGTTTCAAGACTGGCCTGATTATTTCGACCAATTTCACTTGGCAGCGGGTCAAACAACTTCCTGGCACTGCCAATATTTATCGTCGCCGTCGGAATTCGGCAGTACACCCTGTTTTATGTCAGAGACACCCTTCTGTGGATCATTTTGCTGACTGGGTGACTGCCATCTTATGATCTGATCTTGAAAGCAGGCATGAGATGAGGCCTGGAAGGTTGTTTCTCGTTTGTTTTCAGTTGGTGGACTGACTGAGCTTGTGAGGGCCGAAACAAGGCGCTTCTTCCTTCTGCTGCCTTCACAAACTGTTTTTGCACGGCTTGGCACTGTACCGGCAGATGGAACGAGATGAGAGCATGCTGGGGGATGTGTGAGAAAAGCCTTGGCTTTTTTCATGTTAAGCTATTAACCGTAAAGTATCACACTGAGCAAGAACCAGATGATTGTGCATCATGGACTAATTGAGAAGATTACCAAGTTCATAAAACCAGCTGCATGGGATTCGTTTTCGCAATCTAGGAAATATTGAAGCTGGAGACTGTTCTCTTCTCCTTGGGAACCCTTCAATATTCTGCCAACGGCCGTCGGTCCATCCAAACCCAGTTATCGACCCTACGCGATTTCGCAGCACGTGAGACGATCTCAATCTTTGGGCATAGCCAATGATAACTTCCTAGTTATACATTTATTATTCAGGTATCGCAAATCGAGAAGTATTCGTACAGGGGAAATGGCGCCTAGAAAATCATCTGATGAGCAACTCTCAGGGAATTCCTTCCAGGTATTGTCGACCTGCAGCCCCTCCCAAAGCACCGAACCCCTTGCCCAATTACAACCCAAGTACAGTGTCCCGCGCCTAAATGATCTGTGATTCAAAGAATACCCGTCCAAGTCTAGCTTACTCGTCCTCGCCCTCTGCATCGATGTCTTCGTTTTCGTCAAAAGGGGGAGCGTCATCCATCTCCTCGTCGTCACCATCGTCTGGCAAGAGCCCCTTCCCCATTCCTTTTCCAAGACCTTTGCCTCCGAGAGGTGGCTTGCCAAGGCCTTTTCCCCGCCCAGAATCTCTGTCCCGCCTTCTTCTTGGTGCAGGGGTATCCTCGAACTCGACTGCTTCTTCATCGTCATCGATATCTTGGTCGTCCCCGTCATTCCTTTCATCTCCATCTTCGTCCTCTTCTTCATCTCCCAGCAGCACTTCATTGCCTAGTCTGCTTCTCTGCTTGACCAATTTAGGCGGCAAACCGGGGCCGCTATCCGCATTTCCGAAATCCTTTTTCGTCGTACCTTTCGGCCATCGACCTGGCCCTCGTCCCGTACCACCACTCTTCCTGCGTGAGCTACGACCACCCGACGAACGTCGTGCTGAACCGCTAGAAGTACGCTGAGGTGTTGGGCGTGCGGAATTCGAAAGAGAGGTTTTGGGTCGATGAGATGGTCTGGATACAGACGGCCGAGCATTGGACCGGTTTTTGGATCCAGGAGGAGGCGGGAACACCTCAAACCGAGTGGCGCTGATAGATGCTGCTGCCTCGTAGTACGGAAGTTTTTTCGAAAAGCCATTCAACTTTGGCGTTCTCGATCCTTCAATATCGCCTTCGGAGGATGGTCCCGCGATGATGATCTCGCCCGATGCCGTAGTCATTTTCCCCAAGGATTCCGTGATACCCTCTGCGTCCCCGTTCGTACCGTTGAAGGTTTCAAAATCCCGTTTACTAGTGTGAGAGAGCCTTCGCAGGTCGTCATCGTCATCTTCACTGTCATCGTCACGAGGTGCCTTTGCGTTGAGGGGTGGAGCGAGATCGAAAGCAGAGGCATTGCCTCGTCCCATGATGTAAGGAGTCCACACCAACCTCTTGGGGTTAATTGTAGCATAGCCCTTTGAGTCATGATGCCGAATGACCTCGCGATAAAGTTCGGTCTTCAACTGCATCGCATACACTCCACTCTGAGGATCACGTACCAACGCTCCCATCTGTTCCAGGGCAGATATAACGTCATCCGGGGTCAAGCCCATATCATCGGACATTCTCTTGACACTGGGTATTTCGTCGCCTGACTTATAGCCCTGGAGATAATGGCATAAAACTAGTCGCCAGTAATTTCGATAGGAGACCAGTCCCATATCGGAAAGGGGCTTTTCGGGAGATCCGGTCTTCCTCTCCACCCGGGTCAAAAGGTACGAGAAATCGATGAGGAGGTGGCCATACCCCTTTCGTTGGAATATTGGAAGTACCAGAATGCAAGATACATTGTTCAAGCTGGTAGGTCGTTTTTCCTTCGAGAAGTAGCCGACAAAATGATAACCAAGCTCATCGTACTCGGTCAAAACATAGAATAGGAAGGGCTCGACATCGTAGTAAAGAGTTTTCGAGCCTAGGAAAAGTTTTGCTAGGAGGCAGAGATTCTGGCAGTAGAGAGATTGCTTTCGGCCGTCGACCTCAAACATAGAGATGTTGCCGTCGCGGTATATTTCATCGCCAGGGGGATGCTTCCAAGGGCATTTCGTTTTATGGCGCCAAGCAACCGTAGCAGATTCCATGTACTTAAGACAGAACTCGCAAATGAATAGAGCTTGATTCCGGCTGTACTCCTCCGGGTATGGCGCAGCGTACCAAATGTCGATCTGGTATTGTCCGAACTCGATATATTCGATCTGACTTGCTGGCCCAGATACTTTTCGAGGTTTCTTGATTCCAGAGGCTGCGGCAGCCTCCGCAGCAGCTGATGCCCTGGCTTTCCATTCTTCCTCCGCTTGCTGTCTAGCTTCGTCAAAATGTCGACGGTGCTCAGGTTTAGGTAAGGTTAGAGACGTATCGGCCTCTGTTTCGGTCAAAATGCCGCCATATGGCTTTGACTTAAGTTCGTCCATTTCTTTTTCGTGAAGCGAATAGAAAGGTTGTGGTGGGTAGCTGGAAGGAACAAAGGTAGAGACTGCAGTTGGTGGCCGAACAGCCGAAGCGGGACGGCTCCTTTTCTTTGGTTTTGGAGGCCGCGATTGAATACGAGTCAGTTCAGTTGGATCCACCCGGAATAATAACTGAATACTTTGCGGTGATCGCGCAAGAATTGCGGCATGAGCCTTTGTAGATAATTTTGGTCGGAGGGATCGTGAAGCTCTCGGGCTTATTGGCGCTTTGTCACCATTTGTCGTGGAATAGTCAGCCTTGTTGGCTAGATCGGTCTGCACATTTAAAGTCTCGGATTCTTCATTGCCACCTTCTGTTGCGTGTGACTTGGAGTTATTAGAGCTGCCTGTCTCCCTGTTATTTCTTGTCCTAGGAGTAATAGCCTCCTCAGCATCAGCATCACCGGAAGAAGTTTTACGCTTGCGCAATAGCCGCGAACCATCCATGGGATCATCTGGTGCTATCAGTTGATTGAATACGGAGTGTGAATCGGGCTTGATGGTGCCTCTCTGAGATGGCAAAAGATCTCCCGGGAGCCTATCTCTGGAAATCCTGCGCGCTGAGGGATCGAGGATCTCTTCGGTGTCCGGAAGAATAGCCTCTGGCACTAGCTTATTGGAAACACAATCCAGGCAGTACCAGGTTTCTGCTTCTATGACAATTTGATTAGCAAAATATTCACTGTCAGATCACGTGATAAATACCGTCGTCTTGTTTCAGAGCCTCTTCATTTCGAGCGCATTGGCGATGGGCTAAAGAATATCAGCAGAGTTATTTGTTAATGAATTTCTGCGACAAACCGTTATCTCCACAAACACCACAAGCCAAATATAATTCGAACTCTTCGCTGGGATCGTTTTCTTCATCCTGTTGGCAAAATCTTCTATGTGTCAGTAAGTAGGACCTTTTTAGGCGGAATGTACACACATGCAACGATTAGGATTTGCTGGCTCCTCTTCTTCCTCTTCCTGCGCTGCAGCTTCCCATTCTCCTTCGACCTCATTATCTGTCGAGTCCTTCGAGTCATCGTCCATACTGGCAGCACTTTCGTCGTCATCGTCCTCTGTTCCAGACATGGCCTCTTCGTCCTCCTCTAATAGACCGGGCTGGATCTTAACAGCCCCAACCCCTTCTCCATCTTCGTCTTCGTCGTCTTCATCTTGACTGTTTTCTTCGCCATTATGTCGCGCCGAATCCGCAATTTCATCATCGTCCTCTCCCTCAGCGTCCTCATCTGACAATATAGCACCTTCCCCATTCGAGTCATCTCCTTCACTCCCCCTTGCCATCATTCCGTTGTGAAGTTGGTTATTTGCCGCAAAGGCGTCGGCATTGTCCTCCCCCATGTCCCCTCCAAGCTCATCGTCCTCTTCGAACTCTGCATCCTCTTCAGACGTTGCCATGCTGTTTTGGGGCTCCTCCTCCATGAGCACCGCTGCTGCCATTTTTCATGTACTGCAGATCATTAGCATATGACCAAGGTAAAAGATTCGAGAAGCGCGGCTCACTGCGCGAGGGGTTTGGGTGCTGGCAGCAGGCAAAGATGCGCCTGGGTGGATAGCACCTCCAAGCAACAAAGCGTGATGAACTTCTTGATCCCTATGGGCATTTGTGCATAAATAGCGTACGATCCCGTGGTTTCCACGGCTATTCTGATTGTCTGCTGGCAGTCAAGGCTGTTGCGAGAAGTAGGGGCGTTATGGAGGGTCGCGAATGGAATCGATGAACGCGAAATTTTGAAGCCACAACTCCCCGGTATCAATTAAAACTTCGATGAAAATAAAAGCATAGATGCTTCCGACGCGTGAATAAAGCTTGGATTCATTTGAAATTGGGTTGCGGTGTTGTAATATCGTGCCTTTCCAACTCACTCTTTCGAACTGTCGTCGCCCAAATATCGTGGGTGACTAAGCAAAGCTGAAGCTAAATCAACGTCAGCCAACGTCCATTCCAGTATTCCGCCACGACAGATCAATTGCCCTGCCATCACAACAGCTGCTACGAGCATCCCCGAGACTCAATTGCGAACGATTTCTGCGATGGGCGTCCCATTTGAAGCCCTTATCCCCTATGCGATCATGGTGACCGTGAGTCCTCCCAGCTCAACCCCAAGGCTCTGGCTGCCTCGAGCTCAACGGACCTCTTGCTAATCGGCACAGATGTTCGGCATCACGGGAGGGGGACTTTCGAAGATCAGACACATGCAGAACGGAGGAAAAAGAGGGCGGCATTCGGTTGATCAATGGGATAGAGTAAGAACCCCAAATGCTGTCTAAATTTCACGATTGCTAATTGATTTGCAGCAAAGTACGCTCTGACCTACCCCCCTGGATTGCGGACAACATTGACAATTATACAGTGATGGATCGTGACCGGAGATTGACGGGATTCCTGCGCGGGCAGACAGACAACGCAGCTGCGCCAGCTGGATTCGAATTGAACAACCCATGGAGAGTATGAATTTCCACAACCCCCAAAGATCGTCTGGGCATTGACTGACATGCTATTTCGCAGTGTGAGAAGCGTTTCATTTGAAGAATTAAAATTTTTGGCACTGTACATATTCCTCGGCGAAGAGGGCTAGAATTAGGTATCGAATGCACAGACTGCATCAATCAAATCAACGGAGGCTATGTGACACCATGCTTGGATGCTTGCGTTCCTTTTACTTTTCGTGCTCAAATCGAAGAGCTCATTGAAACCAAGTTCCGTCCTCAGGCCACCAACATAGGTATCAATTTCGCTGGGCATGTTCTTGAATTGCAGTCACAACTCTAAGCAATTGCTAGCTCGTTTGCATGCCATTTTTCTCTTTACGAAAGTAGATGTTATTCCTTGTCCGTTTGGTTTTTGGTTGCAGATCGTTGCTTTTTTGTCTCGACTATTGGGAGCAGAACGGTACGCCTTCATTTGTCCAAGTTACGCCTCGTTGATCTGCACTGCTGTACTTTCATGAGTGCCAAAATTCAGCTTTTCCCAGAATCCACCCTCGTAGATGATGGATACTTTACGGAAAGAGTTACGGATGTCCGAATGGCCATACTTCCAGCGAAGCCTTTTCAATGCAGCTACTTTAAAAAAGTAGGAAATCCTTGTCGAAATTCATTCATAGATGTGCCTTTTGAGTCTCGAAAAACATTTGGCGGGGCCACGGGTTATTGGTTTTTATGAGGTTAATGGGGTGAGGGATATCATCTTTTGTACACCGTCATCCATGTCCCATACCCCTCTCCACTTGTCATATAATAGCCTCCCACCATATCGTTATATCTGGTCAAGCTGAGACCTGCGCACCTGCCCCAAAATCCATAATCTTTTGGTACCGGGGAATAGAGTGGGGTCCTTACCTATAGTCGGCTACGAGGCCTCCGGGGTACTTGCAAGAATATATACGCAATTCGGCAACAGCTTTCTATGTAGGCAAGTATCAACAGAAAAACAAGGAGGTGTGGTGGAGTGAGACTTCCAAGCGTTCTCTCTCAATTGAAACCACTGACAAAGCTTGTCAACGAAGTAGCCGAAGCCGTGAAATTTGTACGAAACATGGCTACCCTGCCTCTCCGTGAGGAAAATAAAGTTTTGAAGGAAGGGCAATTTTTGACTGTACACACTTGCCTCGAGCCCCCTCTTCGTAACCAGCAGTTGAACGTCTCACTTCGAATGAGTAATTCAAATAATAATAAACATCGTCTGGTGCTTTCTCCCCCGAATCAATAGGTATATAGTCAAAAGCCATTTCTGCTTCAGTCGAAACAGTATTCCCTTCCGGAGAGTCCGCTACCCAATTCAGTAGTATCCCATCCACAACCCAGTGCCCATCGCCGGTTCAGCAGCATGATACCTCGTCTCCAAACCCATCCCCAGCAAGCCTACCCGCAATCTATATCCATCCCGATAATCCCAAGATCAGCCCCCCAGCATCCCATCCTCCGCAAAATACGCGCAAAGGTAACCCCAAGACGCGCAAGGCGACGGCGCAGCGCCACCCCACTCTACGCATGACAAGGACCCGGTTCTACCAGCCCCCGCGACGCAACGTACTGTAAATAAATAGCTTTACAGTCTGCCAATAAAATAAATTACGGTCATGTACAGTGACGCGGGGCTCTATGAATACCCCACCTGACCTCCACCCCCAACCCAACAAGCCAGAAAAATCCCCGAAAGGGTTCCCGCGAGGTTAGCGACAAATCAACATTTTTGCCCCTGCGCGTCATCACTGGCGCCGACGATCTCGTTTCGACCTGCCGTACTTGCGTTTCCCCGGGATTTTTTTTGTTGGTGGTGGCTGCGGGATCTAAATTTAGGGCGGGACCCTGGTATGGGGCTGGTGCTGATCTTTTGCTTGCTTGGGAATATGCGACTTGTGGCAGCTACCCGGTTTGTACACCATGAAGGCTCCTTGGAAATATTGTCTCGAGGATTTTGAGTAGGGTAGGGGCATAGTGGCTTTGTGTTTGTACCTGCTCTCAATTTACTAAACAATACATTCTCAACAACTTACACATGTCACAGGTACTAATATACTGAGTAAGTGTTATTGGCGGATGTATCTCTTCGCCTATCAATAATTAAGTATACCAATATAAGTACTCGAGCCTCTGAAGCTCACTACAATACAGTGCCAGTGCTCCAAAGATATGTCCATACCACCAGCAAAAGAGAAGTCTCTAAGAGCGATGAACGAAAATGAGGTGTATATGCCCAGTCCCAACGCCTTGACTTTGCTGTGATGTGCGATCCTCCCATCGCATCGATTGTGCCACCCTGGTATGCAACCTTAAACCTCGCTATGCTGAGCCATTCCCCACGCCGAACCAGACTAAGAAAATACGCGATGTGCTGTGTGCTTATTCTCCACTGATGCCCAAATGCTTTTGAAAGAAGAACGCCTATCCTTGCCCGTAGTACATCAATCCAAGAAAGCGAATTGGTATAAATTGTGTATCTGCAGGTTTGCGCCAAACGTTTGATATGTGCTCTATAGTCCAGGGGCACTTGTTGTACCCATAGAGCCAGGTCTACTGCCCATAAAATGACCTCCCATAGCTCCAGTGTGTGGTGAGTAGTCGCCGTATGTAGAAGATGGGGTGACAGGAGTCGGAGGTCCATAATTAACTCCGGTTGGCATCCGTCCATACGTCGGCGCTTGCATGCCTTGAATCATAGGCATTGTCATCGAAGCAGGCATCTGGGTTCTTGTATTGATCCCAAGTCCTTGTCCTTCGTAGGTTTGTCCGCTTTGAGCTCGTTGCACCGGTGTGGCCGCCAATACTGGTTGATGTGTATTATAAGGCATATTTTGAGCTTGGCCGCCAAAGGAGGCAGACTGAGGCGACCGATGGGAGTTTGGATCATACGAGTACGCGGGAATATTTACTCTTTGCGGAAAGTACTGATTTCGTGAAGACATACTGGCAGGTTGGGGAGATTGCCCATAGGTGTAACTGCCATAATGTTGCTGCGGTTGCTGCGGCGCGACGAATTGATGGGTACTGAAATTCTGCTGGGAGTATTGTTGGGGACTGTCAAGAGCTTGTTGCTGGCCGAACGTTGTACCTTGATCGGAACCGGTCCGGGGACGTTTATTTGTCGCTTGCGCCTCCTCGTTATAACTTCCACTCGATGTCATGGAAAAGGACCGGTTCACCTGCTGCTGGCGCGCCTGATCGTACGGATTCGAATGGATTGGAAGTTGCATTGACTCTCCCTTTTCAGCTTGTTTTTTCCGAGGAGTATCTTGCGGCTCAGTACCCTGCTGCTCTCCACCCTGGCTCTGTTGCCGATTACGGTATGTTCGTGGCTGATAATCATCGGATGCAGGTCCACGTTTTCGGAGTAAGGTTCGAGGTTCTTTTCGCAGTCTTAATCGAACGCCTTGATCGCTGAAAGAACGGGTCAAGAAGGTAGACTCTGACATGCCAGGGAAATTCTTGTGGGAATGAACTGGGAACGAATCGCTCCGGATTGATTGCATGTGAAAGCACTCCCTCTCGCGCATCTCATACAGGTTGAATTGGAGTCGGAAGGAGCCTTCAATCTTGATTGACAGGTCGCCGAAGACAAAGAAGGCTCCATCACTATTGTCTGTGTCTTTGAGTCGGTGAAGGGAAGACACAAGAGTACCTGCGAGTGCAGTTCCTAGAGGTCCCGCTGGCAGCCCAGTAGCATCATTGGAGTCCCCGATAAGATTACAGGACATAAAGAAGTATGGACCTGTGGTTCAAGATCAGCGCTTGTCCGCACCGTGCCGGAGAAGGAACGCACTCTGTAGGTAGTTTTGACCGGGATCATTTTGTGGACTGATCTTTAATTGAATGATTGGGGGTGGGTCCACGGGTTTGCGGTCTAGAAGTCTGGTCAGCCAACTCCTCCAGAATCTAGACCACACACCAAAGCGAACTTACCCTTCTCTTTGCCAACGGCGATCTTCGCATTTTCAGGTCCCTGCCTGATGAGCAGCTCGCAATCATTACTGTGGTTAAACATGGTTGATTAGTTGGGGTTGGTGAAAAAGAATGAAGGATGTAAGAACGACCATGGTACTTCGAAATACGCAGGATAGTTATGGGCAGTGTGTGGAAAACTAACCTCCTTAGCCCTATGACTCGGGCGGTGGCCGCGTCCGCGAACTGGTGGGAGGAATGAACGACGTTCATGGAGCTGCTGGTGGTGGTTCTTGCCGTTTTGGAGTTTGGATGGTCGACCCTTCTTGGTAGTCTTTTATGATGGAAGGTGTTCTCTGGGAATGATTTCGGTGGCACCGGTCGATTATATTATGTTGGATCTGAAAAATACCGGAAGGAAAAAGTACCACGGTTTTGACTTATAGCTCGCATGAGGTAATGTGCTATGAGAGAGCTTCTTGACACCGCATGACCGCAAGTAATGTCATAAGAGCCGCTGGCGGGGTCTTAGTTCCCGCCCCAGACCGTTTGATGATGAAGTCAAGACCCGGTTGGGGTTACGCCTTGACTTTTAAGATTTTCTATGGCGTAGTTCGTCCCAAGTAGGAGAAAGATGAGGAAGGTGCCGAGGGGTTTAGAGTTTTATGACGCCGTTTCTGGTGAAGGTGGTGGAGGCTCTTTCTCGGTATGCTCCGAGTAATCTGCAGCGGTCCTTGATATATAACCCGATTTGGACCAATTGTCGAGGCCGGGGCGAGACAAAGACTGCCCGGGATGATGCACTGGGACCAGGTTGGTAGATATGAGTGGGTGAGCGGCGTAAAGGACTCACGCTGGGGCTTGTCGAGGAGAGACACGGAGGTAGCAGCAAGTAGCAGTCAGTACTGGAGCTAGCTCGTCCTGGTTTAGGGCTGAACTGAGTAGGGCCGCCAAGTAGGGTAGGGCATGCCAGGAGGACAGGAGATCAGGGCAAAAGAGTGTAGGGCAGGAATAGGAGGCCGACCGGACTTGGTTTGGTGTGCTGTTAGAGAATTTGAGAAGTCTGATGGGTGCAGTGCGGTCAAGTGCAGCGAGGTGCAGGTGCAGGTGCAGATAGGTAGTAGGTTGTTGCAGGTAGTAATAATGCAGAGAAGAGCAAGTGGAGGGGGAGCAAGATAGGAGCCGAACCGGAGAATTGATTGGCGGTACTTCGACCCTGTATTGTCTCCCGGTGTGACAAGTCGAAAAGAGCTAGATAGTCGAACGACGGGGCCGGAGATCTACCAAGGTCCAATCCAAGATCCAGCATCCAAGGGAGAGTGCTCGTGTGTATGTGCGTGGTATGCTTGTAGATGTGCGGAGCAGTGTTGCAATGCCTGGTCGAAGGGTGGGTATGGGTATATGAGTAAAGGGGAGTGGGTACTGGTACTAGTGATATGCTGCTTTTCAGGGGCCCTAGGTAGTCGTATGTACCGGTACAAGACTACAAAATCACAATAACAATACTACAAGCTGCGGGGATACCTGAGAAGAGTGGAAACGTGAGGACTTAGACGGCCACCAGCAAGCTACTGTAGAAGAAAGTGCTAGTTGAGCCAGGCGGCTACAGGTACTGGGTGCGGTGGCCGATGTACTACTGCGAGTGTGGCAGCTGCAAGTCAACGTCGTCTTCCAATGGCAACAGCCACCAGTGAGCCAAGTAAGTAATAAAAGCAAGTCCGCTTTCCGCTTTCCGCGTGAGAGCTGCAGCACTGATTGGCCTTCCCAGCTCTCTGGATTCCGCCGTGGTTTGAGAGTGACGCTTGGGGACCCAATTGGACCTTTTGGGATGCGAGGGAGCTGGGTAGAGAAGTGTTCCTTCCGGTGGGCAGTCGAGTAGTCGAATAGTAGTACTATGAGGCAGAAGACGTACAGGATCTGGAATATTGTATGGGCTGCGCCTAGTAGTGGGACGCGACAAGTGAAGTTCCAAGGGCCCCGGGACAGCCGTGCCCAGCGTTTGCCGCAAACAGAAAGCGGAAATGAGGGGGGTGGATAGCTGGTGTTCTGACTTCTCAGGAGCAGAGTAGAAGCAAGAGCACTTTCCAAGGCCAAAACACAGACGCCCAGGGTGGCAAGCTGCTGCTTTGAACGGCTCGGCGGGCGATGTTGCGAGTACTACGGCACCGATCCGGCATAGGCGCGCATGCTATGCTCATTCGACTTGAGATGCAAGATGCAACGCTTCTCCACGCTCTCCTGGACGGACCAGGCGGCAGACACACAAAGTGCCGGATTATGGAGGCGAGGACAAGGGCAGCCGTCGGGAGGCGAGGCAACAGAGCCAGACGACAGCGCGTTAAGGGCCGGGGACACGATAGTAAGCTCGGACGGTATAGCTCGACTTGATACTACTTCGAAGTAAGTCACTCTTACGGGCCCATCACAGTATCAACCCTTGGCTGGGGCAGGAAGGAGGCAGGGTCTTTAAAGCTATACCAGAGACGCCACTACTACGCACTGGGAGTACTGGGCTTCATGGAAGGCGGCGAGCAGACAGGCATCATTCTGGTCCCCGTCCCAGCCAGGCGCGAGTCTATGTATGGGTATGGGTACACAAGCACGTCGACGAAGCGATGCAGCAAGAACGCACCAGATAGGACCAGAGGCGAGAGGACGCAGATGCAGCTGCGGCAGAGGAAGGCGACCTGGCATGGGGGGCATGAATAGACATGGACGGACATAGACATCATCGACATGCTGCTTTTTCAGGCCTGTGTAGTGGAGTGGGGTGGAGTGGAGAGGTGAGGGAGGACTGGAGGAGCATCTGGCGAGGTCTGGAGACGAAGCAATCCTGGCGCCAGTCCCCTGCTGCGCGTTAGGCTGATGCGGTTGCGGTTGCGGTTGCGGTGGTGGTACTTGGAGGTGTTGGGGGGAGCATATCACTAAAGGAGGGCATGGGGGCTTGCAGCATGCAGATTGCAGATGTACAGACGTTCATCTCGAGCACGTTTGGCACATCTCCAGTCGGCGGTCGGCTAGCCGTAAGTGTTAGTGTACGTCGGTCGTCTCCCTTTCTTGGAGATCGAGGTCTCGACACAAGGGCATTGAGATCCGACGGTGCTTGGACGGGATCGTCTGAGCGTTGTGAGACCCAGGGTAGCGGCGCAGGGGGGAAGACATGCCGCCACCCATGTCCCGACAGAAGTTGGCAGCCAGGGTTTCTCCAGGGACAGGCCCTCCAGCGAAGTCCAGCACGTCGGCACTACAGCGCCTTTAGAGAGTCAGTGGAGAGTCAGGACTCAGCAGAGACAAGCGGCGCGAGACTTTGAACATGAAGGCCTGGGATATGGGAGGAGCTCGAGGCTTGGGAATGAGTAAGTACCAAATACCGAAGCAATACACCGCGGAGGAGAATCGAGTAATTGCGTTGCTTCGGTTAGAAGTCGTCCAGATGGCGACGGGATGCGGATACACTTACAGATTCAGAATTGAAGGGTACGGTACGGTACAGTACGATGGGTGGCAAGGATTCTGTCGCTCGTGTTGTCTTCTTGCCCCTTCCCCTTCTCCCAAGCGCACTCCACCTTAGGCGGCGGTACGGACCACGGCACTGCACGCCATGCCATGCCATGCGGAGCTACGCTACAGTGACAGGTCGCTACAGCGCTGTCCCGTGGTTGGCGGCGGTGGGCACCGTGCGTGAACTCGAGATCTGGAACCCGTACGTGGTCATGTCCGCTGTACTGTACTGGATGTACTGTACCGTACAATCACTGTACCTCGCGGCACAACCACTTCTGAAATAGCTGTGGCGGCGGTCGTATTTGCTTTTGTCTTCAGGTGCTTCATGGCTGCCAGGTGGCCTCCATGTGGTTTTTTACGCCGCGGATTCCGTGCATTGCGTTAGAAGACTCTTCCGGCCTTTTCCAGCCTCCTTCAGCCTCGGGGCACGCTCTAGGAGCGCCAATTTCCTGTCCACTGCCAACTTTGTTTTTTGCAGTTGGGCATCACCGACTTCATTGTGCTCGCTCTGCAGGGAGGTCCACTTTGCGCCCCAGGGCTCAGCCAATATCTCATTTGGACATTGATCGTTACGGACAGGAGCTTGTTCATCGCTCACGAAGATCCTTCGGGTGACGCTGACATTCCGTATAATAATAGCTCCTGACAGTGCCCTAAACGGTCTTTCCCGACCGGAAATTATTACAGGCTCTATCCGCTACCCGGCCTTTCTATGGTCCCTTCTCCATATCTCCTCTTAATGGAGAGAGATTGAAGCTTTCGTGGTTGTCGAGCGTTGCTATTAGCAGGGCAAGGGTGCTTAGGAGGACACAACAGGTGGTACAAATGATTTGCAGAACATCCGTCCTACCACTAGTTTGAGATTGTAGAGTTCTACATACTGCATGATATGTACCTCCGAACCGATTATCGGCAGCGGATTCCCTTATAACCCAAGGATCTGGGCGAGCTAGAGGGACCTGCAGATGCAAGTGCGGCAATCCAAGGGGTCCAACGTCAACTTCGAGAAGCTCTGGAACGCCCTGCGAACGACGCCTCCAGCGTCGGCGAAGGCAGAATGGTTAATACTCACGACTTCAATGACGCACAACTGAGAAAAACCGCCTAAGACATCGCTATTGTCAAACTTCGGACGTGTCCACCGACCCGCCTTGCCAATTGATCTCTACAAGCCACCACGCACGGCCGTAGTCGCACCTTTAACTCTACTCCAGAGTAATCAGCAAGTTTTGCGGTGCACGAATTCGGTACTTAGCAGTACCGCATTAAGCACGGGGAACATTTCGAAGCAGATTCGAAGCCGAAGGAGAATATTAAACTTGCGCTCGCTCCACATGCTCGCGCACCTCCTTGGCCTTGCCCTTGATCGCCCAAGCGCCGCCTGTCTGGGTGACATTCATCCGAAGTCCCAGATCGCTTCCGGTCTTATTCCCCGCTCGGGATTTTATAGCTCAAACAGCAGGTATAGCTACATGGGGAGATCATGTAGCTCACGGTAGTCCAAAATAGGCAGTGCGATCAATGCCCGATAGCTGCCAGCCCGATGCATCAAAGTACGATCGGGGGCGTTTTTCGAGGCTCGCCAGAATCCGACATCATGTCACTGGGAGCCCCCGTTGGAGATTTTTGTGCCACTCCGCCAATCCCAAGACCATGATCAAGGCGGGAAGCTGCATGGTGCAGCCGCTTCGAAATCAGTATTCGCGCAGACACCACATGGCAAGGCGACCTGCCAAAGTGCTTTTTGCGCTTCCAGCATTGTCAGAGGTCGAGAGGCAATGTTCTCGACAACTCTAGGGCAGCCACCGATGATCTCCGTTACTGCCCGGGTAAATTTGTGCAACATGCAAACGCCGGGTCACGGGAACCTTGATTTTCAAGTTACTGAACAATCAGCAATTCGTTCCAGTGACAAATCTTATGATACTTGCTTAGTTGCATGGGAGTAAAACCAATGCTTCTAATTCATTACAGTTGCGTAGCTGGTGCCTGCAGCTTTAATCATTTTGGTTCTAGCTAGGGTATAACCCTCCCCCGAAATTGGCTGAGCCACCAGAGCATAATGATGGAGACTGAGGCCACAAGCTTAGGAACAGCCATAGTATCATAAGTATTATGGTATGATAGTATGATACTATGTCATATATGATACTCTCTACCAGATCACATAAGAACCAGGATGCACGCATAACGTTCGCAGAGATCAACACAGAGAGCAGTGTTTCAAAGTATCCAAGATGGCGCATTGCATTCTCACAGTAGACAATACTCAGCTGCGCTTTGTCAATGAAGCCCACTTACATCTCTTCTAGACCATCGCGTAACGAACAAACTGCTCCAAGCCGCTCTAAGCGATTGCCCTCCTGCATTAAGAGCTCAATCAGCGTCCATTTCTGCTCATGCGCGCTTCCACCAGTGTCAGGAACAGCATCACCGCTCGGAAACTGAGACTTACTTATGAACCTGGCTCATGGACCCCGCATCTCAGCGAACGCTGGACCTCAGTCACATGGAAGAGTACAATCGGGTACGGTTGAAATCAGCTGATTGAGGCGCAAATCTAGCCGTCATATTCCCACAACCGCACGGCCAGACCATCTTGCCGACTCCACGTTTTACACCTCGTTACAGCACGCGAGCCCCATGCATAAATTTTCCACAATCTTCGCCAACAGACTGTTATTCGGCATCTGCAACATCACCTCTCAGAACACATGCTCTGCGAGACAAAAGAAATGTGCAAAACCAACCTGGTCGCCACGTTTTCGGCGCACCAGTTCGTACCACAAACCAATTGGCTAGCTTGGATTAAAGGCTAAATACTTGAAGTGACGCAGAATCCTGGGGACGGGGCGGTGATCCCGAGCATCACTAGATGCGCCTGAAAATCACACGATGCAAAAAGCAGACTGTGTTGAAAAGTGACAGGCGCAAAACGTCGAAATTTTTTCTCAGAAAGCTTGGGTATGAAATTCCGTTGGGATTTATTCGTGGCGTTCAAAAGCATAAGCCTTTCTGTTCCGCTATTGAGGCTTTTTGCTTTTCAGACTCCCACGTGGCAGAGACTCTTCAAACGCCATGGCTAATTGGGGCTGCAACATGATTATCTACACAGCTAATGGCGATACTTGTTCTGACCGCTATCAAATGGTGGAAAAATCAGTACCCCTTGTTTATCCCAAAAACGGGTGGCGGTTCTCGGAACATGACAGCTACGAAGGGCTTCTTGATCTGGCACCCTGAGGTACGCTCACCTCTTGCCCTGTGGATGCCTTTCAGTTGCAAGGCCTCAGGTTAGACCTTTATTCGAATCCAACCTTGAAATTTGGCCCCCAACAGCTATAACTAGTATCCCAACTCACGACTATGCAGAAATCGATCTCAAAATGCGAACTTTCTTCTACCCGATCATCTGCAACCTTGGTCTGGGCGGTATGCTAAGCCATTCCTCCTACGGACCCTTCCATGCGGATCTATGGAACGAAATTACTCGCGAACGGGACCATGGGATGACACGGAAAGGGCTGCATTATCCCAAACAATTACTTTTTTATATCATAGCTGATATACCACACGGACTTGATCAAAAGATACTTCAGTAATACTACTAGGTCTCGGTCATGTGAGGAGCTGCAACACAGCAGCATTCATTGACTTTTCAGAAATTTAGCAAAAAATCTTCAACTCTAACCATTATTCTGCTTCTTTAATTACTTATGACCTCTGGATTAAGATGGAATGTGGGAATAGAACTCCTGAATAAGTTGATGCTAATACCAGCACAAGTTTTAGCTTCGCCAAATCTATTCACTGGCAGCTATCCGAGGTTCCGAGCAAGCCCTAAAGGTGCCACGATAGTTGCTCGAAGGTCAAGTAGTCGTGTTCAGGCAGGGGATAAGGGCCCTTGAACTTGACGAAAAATCCATGGGACTGATGCTGAGTGCCTTAGCGTGTAGCGTGATATCCAAAATAAGTCTCAACATAAATGTGGAAGACTTACCTCCGTTATCTGAAAAGCCCCGCTACTCTATCAACATCCTAGGTTACCAATCTCAAGAAATCATCACATGGCTCAAGTGGATTAATAACGAACATACATCTGTACCGCTCATACAACAAGTACCCCGGGGCGGATCAACTTTTCAGTGGAGATGGGGCATAAAACTTGTAAGCGCCGCTTCGTCTGCCGGGGGCTGCCATTCTCGAAGGTATTTAATTTCCGACTGGCGAGGCAAGGAATTGTATCACAACCCTTGGTCATCGACGACACTTGCATGCAAGCGTGCTTGGGATTTTCGGCCCTCCAGTAGATCTTATACCTCAGCTCCATTGCTGTTCCATCACATATACCCTATACCGCATGAATTTATGCATGCACCGTACAGTATAAGAGGAGCCTGTAGCCGAAAATCGGTCGGCCCTCGTTACGCGTTGAGCTCGTTCATACTAGCTGTAAATTATAGTTACTACTTTCTTAACAATGCGAGATATCATACAAAGTTTGTATGGCTATGAAATTAAATATTGGAGACCATATGCGTTCACCTCCACTTTAGCGCTTCTCGGCCATTCTGAGCAGGTTTCGCTCTTTTTTCTTTCGGTCGGATTGCGGGCGATTCGGCAGGGATATAGATGAATATACCGCTCACGTCTTGAACGGCGTGAAAGCTGGGGTGTTCTGTGGACTTCATCACCCCATGTCTGGTGGCCTTGTGGACCGTTGTGATTGAATCGTAGCGGTGTGCCTCCTTCGTGCGCTTGCAAAGCCAGTCATTGTATGGGCGGTATGCATGTGACACTGTATACCGTTCCATGACTCGAGAAGGGATAGTTCTAGACCAAGTCTACTTTTCAGGCCATCCATATTGTGTAGTCCACCAGAAGAACACGGCGGAATAGGAAAATATATTTTGCTTGAAGCTGGCTATTCCAATCAAGGACATGACTGCTTGGCTCGCTGGAGCCTGGCGAGGAGGGAGAGCGATATGCTCGAGATGTTGCTTTAATGGTAGCGATGACCAGCAGGATTTGTCCTTGCTCCTTCGAATCACATCGCGAGCCCCATATTCGGAGCCTAAGTTCTCTCCCGCTGTCACAAATGATCTCTGTTGATCACAAATTCCTTTGATCAACTTCAAATGATATCTTCTTCGATGTAGAAAATGTGTAAAGCGAATAATTTTATTCGTGGAACATATATTGAGCTGTAATATTCATATGTTTTGAAAGCAACGGAATGCGGCCTCGAGGGCCCCAGCCGAGAACTCAAACATATTGGAGGTATCAGTCCGCATATACTCAAGCAAATCAACTATAATATCCAGCCAGTATATCTTAATTGGAATCCTTCAGGAGTCAACCATAATGCCGTGCGTTCCCGGATTTAAACATATGGAGTGGGTCTTAACGTCTGATTGCATGTTCCTGAGCAACTGAATCCGGGTCATGCTATGAATCCCCGGATAATAGAAACGAGTTTTGCTGTTTTTCCAGTTCTCGGCGACAGCATCTTCGGGTGCACCCCCCTTTTAGACCTAAACAAACGTTCTCAGCCAGTGAGGGCACCACTCCAAAAGAATTGCCACCTATATCAACTTGAAATAAGATATAACAGAGGTATAATAACCAAGAAAGAGCATTTCATAGGCGGAGATCCCGCGGGGGAGGAGCCGAATGGTCAGCTCGTGTCCAGGAAATTGTAAATCCGGAACGCTGGCGCCGCAAGACTTCCAGAATATAGTCCATGACAGAGGCAGCAACTTCCTCTGATCACTTAAAATATATTTCGATTCAATGAATTGATCAGATGGCGCGTACACGCAGTATTTCCGTGGCTCTCGTGTTCCAACTTGGAACGATACTAAGTATTCCTGTGTAATTCTGACATCGCCGAGCTTTGCCAACAGCCCGCAGCCCGTTACTCCCCCCAAACTCTGGGGAATCAAGGCGCTCGACTCTCAGGCTAGTCATCGGGGATTTAAAACGCGGGCACCTTCCTTATTCTTTCATTCTCTTTCAGGTATGCGCGAAAGTAGCCACGAGACCCTCTTTCTCCCCCTTTTCAACCGCTACTGCATCTGCTCTGGTGACAGCGCATCGACTGTACTGCCAGGCACATCCGAAACGCAGCTGCTGCATCACGTCCAGTATAGATGCATTTCCAAATTGCTCGGATCGCAGATAACATACCAATAGTTTACTGAAGACACCGGAACGAGCAATAACACCCCTCCTCTCTCCATCGCATCCAATCATCCTCCCTACTCTCGAAGCAGCGAGACACAAAGAGGGCTGCGACGCCAATATTCCTCGCTCCACCCCGCAAAGCATGCCGAATCCGTCGAACTGTCCTCCATCCCTCCACATCTTCGAATTCGAACTTCGAAACTCTTATAGTACCACATAATACAACGCACCTATAAACAGTCCGATCATGTGCGGCGGGGAGTGGGAAGCGGTTGATCCTAATGTAGCGGCATATGGAGATTAAATACTTTTCTGGATCGAGAAAATGGCATGATGAAACGCTATGCAGAGCGGATTGAAACGTTTGCGGTTTATGCTCGCGCAAATCATTCATGGCTGTAGTTCAGTCTTATTCTGCTAGATAGGGAACAAAGTTGAAACCGTCTGTGCTAAATAGAGCGGTACGTTCTTATTGATGGCGTTATCGTTCGTGGCAGATAGTTCATGCTCATGCGAACTCCTCTTGGTTTTAGATTGTTGGCTTGACTTCCTCATCTCATCCAGGTTTTGATGGTGATCTGCAGTATTTAGCAGTGATGGTGGCTTAACGGAGGAGAAGTTACCATGGTTGTGCCAGATGGCTTTGACCAGCAGTTCCTTATCCCGTGTTTGTCAAATTTGAAATGTTCAAAGCTCGAACTGCAAAACAGAAATGGAACTGATGACTTTCTTCAGTGATCTCGTTTTGACTACTTGATGTCCTACCGTTATCAAGAATCCTAACCTGCATACCTTTTCATCTCATCCTCCCATTGCATTTGTCTACCCGAGGGAAGTCAGTACAGCTTACTACTGCAAGCTCCCAGAAGGTGTTCAAACTAAAGCATTATTTGGCGCATTTCAAATTTCTCAGCCTCAAGTCCAGTCTACATTCCATAACTATGAACACAAAACTTCAGAGCGTCTTCGTCGAGCATTGCCAGAGTGGGGAGTTAGCCTCAGTAGTTCATGTCAAGCTTTACGCTGTAGCAGTCTCGTTTTCCCGATCATGTACATGGAAGGTGCGATGGATGCTAGCCGCCTCTGAATTTCTGCTGATGGCGCGCGAACCCGAACACGCCCCGCGCCGTCGCGCGGCGCTGCGCAACTTCACGCAAGGCAAGAGCCAGCCTGTCGTCTTCACCACTCTTGTTGTGCGTCAAACTTGGACTGCAGCAAGCAAGCGAGCATGCCCAATGACACCGACACTCTTGATTGCCCGCACTCGATGTCAGGCAGAAATCAGAGTGATTACTGTACTTCCACTCGCGCAGCAGACATCAAAGACAGAGGGAGTCTTCTACTTTTACTTGAATCGCTAAGTGGGAGCCAAGTCTCACATAAAATCCAAAAAGTTCATGCTGCTGGTTTGGATGGTGAAAACACAACTTAACGTTGTTGTGGATCCAGCCAGAGTTGCGCAGTGCACGTATTACGAAATTGCGAGTTTGGAGTTGGCACTGCAGCAGTTTGCGCCGAACAGAGACTCCGGGTCGTTCATGCCTCATGAGTCGCCGGCGGCGGCAGCACACACCATCGCCCTTGATTCAAAGGGGAAGGATAGGGGAGCGTTAGCGTCCAACTAGTGTCTTGGCGGCAGTATAAACCCCCCCTCTCGGAATCCGATTCTTCCCTCAACACAATTTTTGGGACGCACAAGGCGAAAGAGGTGATGGAACGTGCCATTCATGAGCTGTGTCCCGCATCGAGATTTTTGAAATCCAAAGGTCAGCACATCGAACAACTTCGCTTGTATTTGCGGTTCGTAGAACTTCACCTGGCTCCGCACGCCTTGCAAATCCAGGATTCTACCTGTATGGGATTTTAATGATTGCTGACAGCACTGCGGGAGGCTACCTTCGCATCACTCAACTTCAAAGTTGCCAGGCGGCACAGCGGTTTCTCGAATTCTTGAGTCTGGATCTTGCGAAGGGAAGGGGTCACCCAAGTTTTTGATTGGAAATGGTCCTTGGAAATTACTGACTACCTTCTGAATCTGAACCTTAGTTACCCTGTGAAACCACCATGCGATCTCCACTATGGGCCGGTCAAAAACACACCGCGCAGCTGCGCCTGATTGGTCGAACGTTCATGTCCATGAACTTTATTTCGGCGATTTTTCCGTGGAGATCGCGTTTATTTCGAATATTTCTCTTGTTGCTAAAGGCTGCCTTGTAAGTATTTGAGCACTTTTCAGTAGCTCCTGTCTGAGACCTTTCTTGAGTGACATTTTCCAAGTGGAACAGTGCACTACCTGCGTGCTTACCTCGGCGAGAAAGGGCCTTCATCAGCCATTTGATGATTACAAAATACTGGTTAAGAAGTCTGATCTGAGTGAATATGTTTATCAAGGTACGTTGAGATTATGTAACGGAAAAGAGAGAGATATGCCCGCGGAGGCTGAAACCTGTCACATCTGTTAGATCGGCAACAAACACTCCCGGTCTTAGCTCTTCAGCCCTAAATTTAGAATGCTTCAGAACACATGCATGTTTCAACGTCGAACAACAAGTACAGTTCCCACGGGCTGAAGTCCAGACCGGCCGTTGATTTAAAGTCCTGACTCTCACCGGAGAATTATTCTCACGTACGATCGAGATCTTGCATAATCTACAAGGGTTTATATGCGGGTTCAAGGATCCAGGGTTGAGGGATAGGCAAGGAATTTATTCTCCGATTCAGGGATCTAGGCGTCGGCATCACCGCGAGGATATGGACATGACTAGAAGTACTACGACTCCCTTCTAGACTCTGGCGGAATATTCCACTTGACTCAGAAGTTTTCGCTTTCATACTCTTCTTTTTGGATATAAATTATGTATCTTTTTGGAACATCAAAAGCTAATTAGATTCTGATATGACGTTCACAAGCTATCCAATCCTCATTCGGACGATTGTTACTTTTAGATTGATTGAAAATACAAACAGAGCTTCAAGGGGCGGATGGGGGAGAATCTGACTGCCGCTCGATACAAAGATAGTTTGGCTGCTATGGTTCTACAGTGCCAAGAGTACCATTTTGGAGCAGGGTCCGCCTGAATAGAATCGGGGAAAGTAAAGACTGGAGCTCTTGGGAGAAACATGCTGGATTTCATTAGTATGTATAATTTGATTTAGCATTTTGAGTGACAACAGCGCAAGTGCAAGCAAAATCTACAATGCTCTAAAACTATCTATTCTAGCGCTCGTGCCCGCAAATCTATGTCCATCTATCACTCCTCTATCTAACGATTTTGTCTAGGTCCTGACGTATTATGCCATCCCAAATCCAGTTCCATGCACATCGCTGCGCTAATAAATCCCATCATTTCAACATTCAGTCATCATCATTACAGAATCATTTAAACAACCCTCGACTTTTTCTCCTCTTGTTCAATCTGCCGTAAGATACTCTCCACCTCCTTTTCTCCATCCAATTCCTTCCCCTGAACCACTGCACTCTCCAGATCCCCAACCTTCTTTTTCTCTTCAAGCGCCTTCAATCGCGCCCTTCTCTCCAGCCTCCACCCCTGCCCATAATTCCACTCCACAGCAAGAAGCGGACTCAAAAGTGCCGTGATGCCCGCAAGCACCAAGAATGTAAATCCTGACCCCATGCCTTCAAGAATAGGCTGCACAACAGCTACACCCGCAGCGCCTACCAAGCACCGCATCAAATTATTCACAGCAGTAGCGCTGGCGGATGCACCTGGAAACAAATCGATGACGAGCGCAGAGTTGAGCGAGAAGACGGCCGTGGCGGTGTAGGCGATGAAGAATTGTAGTATGAGCGGGATGGCGATGATGTTCAGAGGAAGGGAGAAGCCGTAGAAGGTGGTGGTGATGACGAAGATGAGGACGATCCACCAGATGTTGCGCATGCGTGATTTCTCGAGGGGGAAGTCGACGAGTTCTTTTTTGTTAAGGACTGTTTCTTCTGGGATACATTTGGCGATGCGATACTCCTTCTCAGTAATCTTGTAGTCGTGGTCCATTAGGCGCCCTGTCAGGTAGGAACCCAGTACGCAGCCGGCTCCGTTGGGCAGGAAGACAAGCCCGGTCTGGAGGTCATTGAGGTCGAACTGGGCTTGGAATAAATCCGTTGTACTCGAGGTAACCATGCTCCATACTGTGTAAACGATAGATCCGAAAAATAGGGTGACGAAGACATCTTTTTCGAAGAGGAACCTCAGGGGTGCGACGATGCTGGCGATATCGAGCTTTTTCTTCGGTGCTAAGTCTTGGCCCATATTCTTATCTTCTGGTGCTGAATAAGAGTATATGAAGGGTCGGTAGACGGAGGTCAAACGAACGGTACCATTGCCTGCGATGCTGCGAAGGGTTTCGGGAAGGAAGATAAGTATGAGGAGCAGAGTAAAAGCACCGAAGCCAAAGAGAAACCAGAAAATAGCACGGAAACCGAGGTATTGTGAGATAAGTCCGCCAAACACAGGACCAATAGATTGTCCCATCATACGAACCGAAGAGGTAAGTTGGATATCATGCTGACGGGAGTTTTCGACTTAATACCACCGAATATGCCAATCAGGCCCCCGCGCTCTTTAGCAGTTGTGATGTCGCCGATCACCCCGGCACCGACAGAAATAGTAGCAGCACTGCCAGCTGCTTGAATCGCACGAGACACCATCAAGTGGGTGAAGTTGGAGCTGAATGCAAGTCCTACATTGGCAACAAGGTAGACGGCAAACGTGCCTGAAAAAGCGTCAGTTTGTTTTCTTTGGTTGTAAAGTCTGCTAACCAATGAATGTAATTCTCCTCCCTTTGGTATCCGACAATGGACCCCAGAACGAGGGTGCAAGTCCCTGGACGACCATATAGACTGTAATGGTAAGGCTAACGACTGACAGGCTGACATGAAGTTCCTATGCGTTTGTCAGTACCGGTAAAACTTGGACGCATTCTTCGATATACCCTTGATATTGCACCTAAAGCTGGGAAGTAGATATTACTTGACAGCGGAGAGAACAGTCCCGCGAGCGATACTATATAGACCAATTGCTTTTTCTTTGCACGTGTGAATACGTGGTAAGGTGGCTCCGGGGACAAATCAGGGACTTCTGGTACCGGGGTACTTGATTTTCTTTCCCAAGAACCTCGATCGCTCAATGTAGTCTTGAAAGAGCCATGCGAAAATTCGTCATAGTCTCCATCTTCGTCACTAATATTGGCCACCCAAGTAGCTGGATGACTTGATCCGTGTTGTGGGCCATTGTATGCTTGGGGGCCAGGCCGATTCCGTCCTGCGCTTCGGTTTTGGCTGAGAACTCGTCGGTCTGCTAATGGCATGGAGTCTATTTGCGTATGCTGGATAGCATTTTCATTCGAGACCTGGAATATTTCCGGATCATAGGTTGGTCGAGGCTTCTGCAGGTTTGCCATGGTAGCTAACAATCGTGTACACAGCCCAGTCGTGATATTATTGCAAGAGTTAAAGCAAAGGCGAAGAGCATACAACACTCTGGGTATATAAAGCAAATAAAATGTTCTGAAAGCGAAAGGAGCCCACGAGGATGTATTTGTATTGGGCCTGAAAGTGTAGATCTCTACGCGACGAGACAGGAGGGGCTCTAGTCAAGTCTGATCAAACCGGAGACGGATAACAGTGGGAACAAAAGTAAGGTTGATGGCGGACTTAGCTAGGAATACGACCACAGATAACAAATATATGAAAAGAGGTCCACTTGAAGCGTACCAAGGAGTTCGTGGAGAACCACTAAGGAGTTCGTGAGAATTCGCTTGGGCTGTTTGAACCTCTCAGACCGTTTTGCCCAGACCCCCGGTGGATTCAGACCTGGTTTATCTAACGAGAACATAAATGGATCGGATAAATCTTTTAAAGCCCATCGATGGTCCTTGGCCACTCTGTTTTTGGAAGAGTATACCTGAGCCTCCATCACTTGGCAGGACTCTACAGCAATGGCTTCGGCCGAGGCCTGCTGATTGCTTTTTAGCATATCTTCTGTAAACCAAAAGGAATGCAGTAGGAGAGACGGAGGTGCAATGAAGCAATGCATTGCTTGGGAGGACCAATGGGTCTCAAGAAAGCAGTTCAACGTATACGACAATAGATAGGAAGAGGCAAATAACGTGTGGCTGTATGTCTAGCAGAAGCTGCCTCGGCTCCCGTGGTTTCTTAGTGACATCCACATCCTATCGGAATAATAATACGGGTCGGGGAACGCGCCCAGGATGCCCAGACAGTCGGGGGCGGGTAGTCTTGCGCTGGCGCCTCCGGGACTTGCTAGAAGCTAGAAGCTTGAAACGGCCCCGGCTTGACTGCCGAAATCTTATCGAATCTTCAGATCCGGCGTGAGATGTCGCCGCCAAGAGTTTATATGGACCTGCTCTCGATTCACATGCAACACCGTGCAGAGTTCCAGTCGTAACTCGCAGGTCATCGCGCATTGTTGAGAATGCCCAGCCGCCATTGGGATCCATAGCCACAAAAACCCCAATCGCCAAGATTACATCTCTTGGAAAAGATGACGAGACCGTTCGTTATCTTGCTCTTGCATCTGCGCAATGAAATGTGAATTCTGCAGACTTAAAGATAAAGAAATGTGAATGCATCTGAAGCGGTTACAGCACTACTTTAGGGCCCACTCGGCCCGCTGAGCTTTGAAAGGACTATGAGCAAGAATACCGTGAGGATCCGCAGGGCAGTGTACAACCAAACTGAAAAACGAAGTTGGATGTCGTTGAAAAGAAACTGTCCTCTTCGCTTCTGACTAGGCACGGTCAGGGGAACCGGGCGGCAATCTGCAGATCCCGGAGCCTCCCGCGCATGCATGCATGTGCCGGTATTAGTGGCTGAGCAGTTGCAAACGCAATGAGGCGGTGAAATCGTCGGCGATAGTGACATTATTTTGTTTCTGCACAGTGCAAACCCAATCTACTCACAGGGATTACTTGTAACGGTGTAAAGATGTTCGGCTCCGCTAAAGATATATGCGCGCTCCAACTTTATTAGATAGAGACATCCGCTTGAATCATATCCCACCCTTCAAGAGATAGTCAAAACGCACACTTCCCAAATGGATTGATACAAGACGGTGCAAGAACATGCTGAATTGACTAAGCAAGTCTATTTACTCCTCTAACTTGCACCCATTTTGGTCTCCCGACAGATCCTAGCTGCCACTGCAACCTGTGAATTATCTAGATCATAAACATGTACAATGGAGCCCACCATCCTAGAATTCCTGTATGCATGTGAAAGGCCCCCAACAAAAGCCTGAGCCTGCCAAAGACGCCATTGCAAACCCAATGATTGCATCTGCTGAGAAAAATAAAAGAGAGGGGAGAATGCACCGGTGCTCCTCGCACTGCAACGTTCCAAAATCCAAGCTACAATATATCACATAATAATCGAAGGCACCTCGACGTTGGCCTTGATGCTCTTGTGTGGCAAGATGCTTCCACCATTGATATAGATTTCATCGCCGATGGTAACATCGTCGCCAAGCACACTGACGTTCTCCAAACGGGCCCACTTTCCAACTGTGGAGTTCCACCCAACGATGGTGCTCTTGACCCAGGCATGGTCCTTTACTTTGGAGCCCGAGAGGAGAACGCAGCGTTGCAGACGGACACCGTCACCTACAATAACATCTGGGCCAATTGTGACATTTGGACCGATTTTGCAATTCCGGCCAATCTTGGCAGATGGGTCGATCATAACGTTACCGCCGTGTACGTAAGGGGTATTCGGAGGTGTGAGGAGCTTGGGGTTGTTTTTCGAGAGATGGGAGAGGTAGAGGCAAGTTCCGGAAAGGAAATCCTTGGGCTGTCCAACATCCATCCAGAAGCCCTCCAAATCAAAAGAGTGCAGCTGTCCATCCGCGCAGATTGCGGGGAATGTCTCTTGCTCGATAGATGTGGGTCGTAGGTCGATGCGCTTGAGAACGCTGGGGTTCAGGATGTAGATACCCGCGTTAATACGGTTGCCGACGAATTCGACGGGCTTCTCGACGAATCTGTCGATTCTGGAAGCGTGGTTTGGCTTGTGCACGACGACACCGTATTTCGAAGGCTCTTCGACCTTTGTAACAACAATCGTGCCCTCATCGCCGTGGGCTTTGTGGAAGGCGGCGAGATCCGCAAAAGGATAGTCGCAGATAACGTCCGAGTTCAGAACAAAGAAAGGGTTCTCGTCCTTCCCGAGAATTTCTTCCGCCAGCTTTAGGGGGCCTGCAGTGCCAAGGGGTTCGGATTCGATGGAGAAAGTGATCTTGACGTTGAATCTCTCTTCGTACTGTTACAGCGAACCATTAGCATCTAATTGAGAGCAATTGAGAATTCCCAGAACACTAACCTCTGCCAAATACTTTTCCATCACCTCCGGTCGATAATTGACGGCCAGGACAATATCTGTAACTCCAGCCTCTGCCAATGCCTCAATCTGATGTAGGATCATGCGCTTGTTGCCGAATTCGACTAATGGCTTGGGAAGAGTAAGGGTCTACATCTGGTCAGCCGCTGAAGCCATTGATGAACTGGTGAATTAGCTGCGGGGGAGGGTGAGGGGGCGTATTCGAAGGGTTGTGGTTCGGGGCACAGAAAACGTACGAGAGGGCGCAGACGGGTGCCGAAGCCACCGACGAGAATGAGGGCTGCGGTCAGTGTCAGTAGAGCATTCCTGGTGATCTCTATCAAGAGGACAACGTACCCTTCATCTTGCAAGTAGTAACAGGTGTTGACTGGTGGAAGACGGCTTGTTAAAGGGGGCGAGCTGTACCCCACAATCCAGAACTTTAAAAATGAAGCTGACGGGCGCAACAAGAATGGCTGCACAGGGTCGATGATAGGTTGCTCAACGAGTGTATGTATGTAAAAGACGGCGCCGCAATATAACTCGAGTATTTGTTGTTGGAAGAACGGCGCAGTGGTGCAGTGAATGTATTTTGTAGCTGTAGAAGGCTGCGAAGGACACCTTGCTCTGGGAATACGAATCGAGGTTCCAAATTTCTTACTAGCGTCCACCAGTGGCCCTGAAATAGGGGTAGCCGACTCCACGACACGCACTAATAAGGAGGCGAAATTATAATTGGAAGCGCTCAATTTAATTCCGTTTGCGCACACGTTTTCGATCAATGGCACGGGAGGCGTGTAACCTTTAATAGACGGAAATGAGCGCGGGTGGCTTTATATGCTAGGTACTTACAACGGTGTAGGTTACAATACGGTACATGTCATGCGGTACCCTTTTTGAAAGAGGACGGTGAGTATAATTTCCAAATGTGTCATTTTGTCCTGTCCTATTCGCCTTTCAATACCACTCACCGTTGTTTTTTTCTATGGCGTGGGGTACTTATTACGAGCTCACCCATCACGAGATTTGAAAAAAAAGTGGCTGTGCGAATACAGTATGACGCACCTCCTGCTCTGGGACAATGTCGGGAATCTCCACGTTTTAGTTTTGTACTGTACGAAAATACCGCCACTTGCGCAAAGCAGTTTGGGAGAACATAGCATCCGACAATGTGGGAGCGAGCAGCCCAGTTAGCAATTGGTATTCTCGCCAAGGAGGAGGGTGCACATTTCCCAGATTCGGACAGCAGTTTAGCCACTGACCTGTCACGACATCTCACTATATCCGCAGTGTGAAGAGTGGGAAGCTTGGTGTTTTGACAGGTTGCCCAAAGTACTTTTTATTTCGTGAGTCGTTATCATGAATACCTTCCATCCAATTTTGTCATACGGAAAACCAGTTATTTCCTTTCCATGTCCCATATAAGAAAGTCATGAATGTCGTTGCAAATGAAAGCAACGCTGCCGCCACGCTTGCTAAATGCATAGATTGCGAAAATGAAAGTCTTCAAGCCGCCCTTGCCAACAAGTCTGAATTGCAATTGCAATACCGAGAAAGCCCCTCCGTAATGACAGTAGTGTGAGTTGCCTCATGATAGCCAGGCGGATGGTGCTGTACCTCGCCATACCGCAATCATAGTCTTGACAGAAAAAAATAATGATGAAATTCGTAGATCGTTAGGTCGTCAACGGTGGAATGGAGTCGTCAAGTCGTCAATGATGAATGTAGTCGTTGTCAAATCGTCAGGAGTGTTTTGATGCCTCTCCGCCACGCTTTTCTTGGTCGTAAAATCGTTCGGCCGCTCCTGCTTGCGATGGGTTTTATCCTCAAAGAAAGCAGGAATGGATGGCCGAGTGTTCAGCCTGCGGAGTCGAACAGCCACTTCTTAGCTGCCTTGGACGTATGAGTCAACTCCTCATTCCGAGGACGTCGTGGAACTGCTGCTGCTGAGATTGACAGAATGGCTCCGACCACCACCTCGTCTTTTGTGTCGGCCACTGCTCTCATTGGCAGGCAGTCCCTGAACAACGCCATTGCGTGCCAGCATACCTCCATTGACCGAAAAATTACGGCACACCATGAACGCCCGCATTGCCGCGTTCTCCTGAGCCAACCCGTCGGATTCGTAGGCGAGATCTGTCTGGTATTCCCGACCATTGACCAGGACTAGGCAGGTAAAGCCCGATGAACTCCTGTACGTCTCATACAAGGGGTCACGCCATCCTCTGCGACGACACAAACCTGTCCCGCATGTCAGTGCTTATTCCGACCACATTTGATGTGCTGTACCACGGTTTCTGAAATAGGGAAACGGGAAGAAATGAAAGATTAAGAAAATAGAGGTGGCCACTATCAGCAGGGCTGTATCAAGTAGTGAAACCATGACACCACGTTATCTGCAAGGCAATGAAAGTTTGACATGAATAATGGAGAAGATGATGATGATGATAATGATGATGAGACCCCTTTCCTGCAGGGTGCGGGAGACACGAGGGCCCGAGAATTAGATCGGATGAAACTTCCTCAAAGGCTTGGTAAAGTTTCTCCGCAGCAGTGGATTGACGTACTCTCCAAATATGCCATGTAAAATCCACCCATTGCAATCCCGTCAACTTTCACTTGTCGTTGTCTGACTGAATCTAGATCTCCTGCCAGGAACAATTCCGTCGGCTGAGAAATGATCCACTCAGTGTGGTCGAACAATTCCGGTGATGCCAGGGATATTGATATTTGCCCAAAGTTCTGACGCCGAAGATGCAATTGAGCCCAATCTCGTCGTATACAGGGAGCAATGCACACAGTCTGTGATGTGTATGTGAAGACGGAAATGTTTGGACAACGTCGAGGTGAGGAAGTGTAGGGCTGATTGATTGAGTGGGTGGTCTAGGGGGATTGTGCAGGACTTTCGTCCATCAACGGCGAGACATGTGTGATTTATTGCAGAGTCCGTGGTTAGCGCAGTACAAGGATTTTGGACTGGACTCCCGTAGAAAAATTCAGGCGTTGTTAAGATAGGACGAAGGGTTGAACAGCTGCAAGTCATGAATGCGGCTCTGTAAGAGTTATGTGCTGGCGATGGTCGTTGCCAGTCGATAAAAGTCGAGACATTAGGCAACTCCACCACAACATGGGAACGCATGCTAGGGGATGATCTTTGATAGCTCGAAGGTATCAATTCGCCGTTGAAAGGTCCGTCTGCAGCTACGGAAATTGTAGATGCAGAGAGGTGGCAAAAGGCTCAACCCGCTCCATAGATCTCGGGCAAATTTTTGTATCAGTTGCAGAAGGTGCCAGGAAAGAAGGAACAAAGGCTTGGCGACTTGAAAATACACGCTCACTGCTGTTGGCTTGATTGAGTTCCGCTGGGCTGGCCGCTAATGCACATAAATCGATGGCACCATGGGTTGGATGCACGAAAAACGTCAGAGATTCTGTATCGCTAGTCCAGGGACACGATCCTCCATTATGAAAAGAGACGGAATAACCAGGATCAAGAGCATCAAGAGGCTAAACTAGAGGAGGGGATCATTAAGAGGGCCCTCTCTGCCCCGCACTACAACATTGGCCTTCTAGTCGTGGTGCATACGACAGTCGCGACTACCACGACGTTTGACGCGCAATGACTGGAGTACGGCTTGACACGAAGTCGGTGAGCCATTCAATGCATAAGGAGTGGCTGAATTGATCACCTCGATCATCACGATTCCTCCCAGAGTCACAGTACTCCATCTCCAAGTACAGTGGGAAGGGGAAGAAAGCGCGAGGCAACCAGCCAGGCCGACAACTAGCCGAGCAGGGTTTCTCGCGCATGCAATGACAACTCATCGTTCCACGTCTTAAGCAGTAAGGCCAATATGCCGTGAAGATTGAAAGAGGTATACGGCAGAGTATATTAAGCAATGCGCGAGGAGGTTGAGGGAGGATTCCTCCGAGTAGAGGGAATTGTTCCCTGGGCCGGGCCCGCGTGCACCTTTCACTCGAGACGAAGCAATTGCAAACGAGAGCTGTGATGGAGGGGGATTGGAATGCTGGGAGACCCATCGCAACGGCTATTCGACTCTGCGGATTGCGTCTTTCCGGATTCGAGATCAAGTATGTCCAGTAGTACAACATGTACTCCGTACCTGACTGCTAGCTGGCCCGATGCCCAGACCCCAGACTTTGAGCGGCGCGTCAGCTCGGCATCAGGACGATTCAAGGGCCTGCCCCTCCATACTACTGTAAGTTGTGGCCCTGCCAAAGATCCATTGTCCTATCGCCTGAACAGGCATCTGGCGAAGCGACATATTTGGGCGCCCCCAGTCTTTGGCCACGGTAGGGGTCGAGAGGGTCTCCGAGTCTGCAAGTCTGTGGCGGGAAAACGTACTTGTATGCTCTGCATGCATCTACGGAAGCTTCTCCACTAGAGAGACGAGCCGTTGGCAACCCTGGACGCGGAGAAGATGCAGTGCCGTCTAACTCTGGCCGATCCCTCGAAGGCAGCTCTGGAGGGTTGTTTCAACGGCTTCAAAACCGTCGTGACTTCTGGAACACTGCATATATGCTTCTGCATCGCGGACTCCGCATGCAGTGTTGAGGCCGTGGAAGTTGAGAGGGAGCGAGATTTCAAACTTGGAATGAAAGGAACATGGGAAGACTTCTCGCCAAAGTCCATCTGCGGGCCGACCTCCACCGCTGCGTTACAGTACAGCTGCAACCTGCAGAAGAATAAATGCGAACCGCTGCAACAATCTGCAGCCCCCTTCGTTGTATTTTGGAGTATTTTACGTATCTGACATGTCGACTTTGCAGTCGGGAGATGACAATCATGTGCTCTGCCGCTCGACCAAAGCCTCAGATGCTGCATGTAGCCGTCTATCACGTCGAGGTCACGTTTCAGCTGCCGGTGACAGCCTTGCATCGATATTCAGATAGCATATAGTAAGTATCTTTCTGCAAATCTAGCGAATGCTTCGACTTCATTCTGCTTCTACTGCTGTATCTGGGTGCACCAGGCAGTGCAGAATAGCGTCACTGCTCTCTCCGAAGGCTTCACAAAGTCCAGGTGGCTGGTTGCAAACGTGGCATACCGTATTGATCCGAAAATAAGACCATAACAAAGTCCCATATCCAGTGAGACATTTACATGGTCTTATTTTTAGGTTAGTGTGGTATGTTAAGTGCGACGTAAAACCGGATACTCCAAATTATGCTCACATTAATCCCTTGTCCCCTCAAGCGCTACGCCCCCATATTTTGAGTGTGAATACAGTCAGATTGTGATTTAACATCGCTTCTAAGAATTCTAATCCCGACGTCCGGCATAATCTTGAGCTGCCTGTCCTCGTGCTCAGTACAGATCCCAACGCCATGGCCATGCAACAATCTTTACCATCCATGAACCTTGCTCCTCAGATCTCACCATGCATGCGCTCTCAAAAACCGCCTTTCGATGAGAAATAAGCTCTCATTTCCTCTGCAGCACCCTCGGGGATCACGAAAACCGGGTGTAGGGTCCTCACTCGATCCTCTTCGTCGTATATCTGCGAGTCCTCGACCCATATTTCGGATGTCCATTGATATGGTGAGCTCAGAGTCCCACTAGATTCCATTTTGGTTGCCGAAGCGTTATAATGCCACTTGTGCTGCGCAGAGCTAAGACCGGCGAGGACATAACATGTGTGGTAGGAGTCAGACGCGCTACGTAGCTGTCAGCAGCTTGTACGGCAACATAAAAACGAAATCCGAACGGAGGTACTCTTACTGGCTTGGTTTATCTCGCAGCCCTCCACGCTTCGACTGATCCTGGCAGCAGCAAAGGATGTATCGGATTAATCCTTCCCTGCTGTAGAGGCTGCCAACAGATAATTTTGGGGTCGATGGAGATTCTGACGGGTTGGTACCATCAAGACAAGCTTCGATGAGAGGCCAGCAGCCTCCAACCCAATGGCTGTAGCACCCATCGACTAGCTTGTTTGTACGCCCGGAGAATCCACCTTCGGGTGCGTATTGGCGAGCCGAAAGCCAGGATATGAGGAGTGGGACATCGAGATATCTGCCAATTGCGGCGATCAGTATTATCATGCAAGATTAGAGGTCGAGAGATTCATACTTGGGGATTATGATATGAGGTTCGCCGATGATGCACAAGCAAGCCAGGGCACAAAAGGCGTAAGCCCCATGAGCTTCTTTTTCTGGACTTCCCGATATTCCACCTTCAAAAGTTTGACCTTGGTTTGTTAGCTGAAGCTCCAAAGCTTTGGACATCAACACCTACATCTTGAAACCCACTCCGGGAGTCCAGAAAGCAATGTGAGCCCTTCACGTGACCATGCAGGGGAATCTCGTGGGAGACTCAGGGGTAAATCAAGAAGGGTCATGATAACGACGGCAATATAAGCTCCTCTGCGTCAGATTAATAAAGCAGCCCCACCAAAGATACGGAACACCTACCTCACATCTTCCTCACCTCCAACAGACATCTGAAATCCTCCATCAGGTTGCTTCAAAGCCCCAAGCCATTTCCACATCGCTCTGCGATTAATGAGATCCATAGCATCTTTGCCACCCACTATAGCCAGTGATAGGATCACCGCATATGTAGGAGCTAGATGTGACATTTGGCCATTCCCTCCCCCAAATCCACCTGTCGTGTTTTGCATGGGGCGTACAGTCGAGATGAGTCTTTCCTGGTACTCTGAAATGTCCTCCCCCATAGCATAGAGGCCACTCAGAACCCAATAGAACATCCAGGGTCTACTCGCATCAGCAGCAACGTAGGGTGCAGGCAGCTTCCGCAGGTTCTTGTGGAGAAACTGAACATGTCTTTTCCTGTCCAAATGAGGTACCCCGTGTGCATTGTATTGTATTTTTGCTTCGGCTCGGGAAATAAAAGGAAGACATTCCTGAATAGTTTGATCTTGGACTTGCGAGCTTTCTGTATTGAGAAGGTCCCTGATCAAAGGAAGTGAAGTGAAGACGTCAGGAACCAGAGTCGCAGCGGCTGTCCTAGCCGACATAACGGAACTCAGAGTTGAGGAAGCAAGGTTAACAGCCTCGTCTTCAGCCGTAGTCTCTTGGATGACAAAGCCTGGCCGCTGGGTCTGCTGATTTCCCGACGAAGAACGATCAAAAGGTCCGTTGGCAGAAGAAGAAGGTTCAGAAGTCGCGCTTGCACTAGCAGTCGCACCTTCACTCTGCATTCTTCGCCGCTGGAAGGCCACGCTATGGCGGTGCTTCTTTCCTCTGATGGGGAATGTCATGTGCACGTGAGGCCGGGCTCTGGACGAGATGCATTGATTCGCTGGATTGTGGCGAGGCAAGAATCCATTTTTGAGGTTGTCACGCGTTTCCTCATCTCTTGATAGAATATTCGCTTATCAGCGCACAGGGCATTAAATGGCCAGAGCATCAAGGCAAAGGCAAATTCCCCAGTTTCGGGGATCTATATTTTCGTTTTTATCTAGAAGCCGTCTCCTTTTTCTTCTTCCGAATGAGCCTCCTATATGCAGATAATCTGAAATCCTCTCCAGTAGTGCAGATAGTCTCTCAGACATTGCCCAAGCGGGTACCGCTGGTTGCGCGAGTGCCGTGGGCGAGCGTGGGCATACTAAAACAGCCCCTCGCAACGCACAACCCCCAGCTCGGTGACCCCGCAAAGTGCGTGTTATCGGCCGTCAAGTGCCATTGATAACGGGCGACTCTGTGCGGATATCTCGTCTTCGGGCCATTGGCCGTTGCAGGATGAGAACCCATGAGAACCTGGCATGGCGAAGGGAACGTCACACAACATCGGCGAAATCTAGATACGTCCAGATGAAGTTTACATTGCGTGCTGCACGCTGATCCGAGCCACATGCGAGCAATATGCCGGTATGCGCTGATTTGATGCACCGCTATAGAAGCAATCCAATCAATGGTCTCTTTTCTTTCTCAACTCCGCCACGGGTGGCTATCTGCATGTTTTTTGCATGAATATTGGAGCGGGCTAGCAGGATGGCCAGACCGAAGACTGGTGAAGACCACGAAGGAGTTAGCAGAGCGGGTACAAGATTGGCGCCTTTTAGTCGACGATCGAAGAGGGGTCGGCAACTCTACGGGAGAAAATTTGATCTTTGCTGAATGAAACGAGAAGGGTCGGGACGTTGGGGGCAAAACAAGTGTTGACTGACTCGTCCACCTACCATTCCCGATTGATTCATGATACTCGGGGCACGTCACAATTGTACCTGACTACCCCAAGTTATGTCTTGCTTTGGTTCAAATATTCAGAAGGCGGGGCTTCCTCAAGCGAGTCATAAGGATGCACGGGTGGGTGGGAGCTTTTCTTGCAAAGAACACCCCTCGACCCTGGCAGCAGCTTCATTATCGATATCGATATCGATATCTCTATGCTTCTATGAGGGGTACTAAGAGGATGAAATCGACCCCCTCTACTGCACATGTACGATGATCAAAAGCGAAGCCAGAAAGAGAGCTGTGCGTAAGAATTGGCCGATATCAAGGTTCGAGGTATAGCTTGTATCAGGGGTGGACCTTGGAAACACCTTGGAAATCTATCGGAACAGGCAAGTTTATCGTCACGCTCGCGACAGGCGCGGCGGTATGTATTTAAGATCCAAACTGCGGCCGAACATACAGATCGTGAGTTAATAATCTGCTGGCCAGAAGTGGGATCAAGAGTCTTTGATGGGGCCTTCGCAAGTCTCGTCCAGTGGGCGATGTAATGCGCGATTAGGGGGTACTGGTCTACTTCTACTTACTCGTCAGCGAGCCAGCTTCAGCAGGCGAGCGCCCACATTGCCGGCCTTTCAGAGGGTTTCGCGCTGGCTTTTACAGGGCTCTCCACTCGATAGGAAGCGCTGTTATAGGCCGTACAGTAACTCATAACTAGTAATTATGGAACACTTACAGGGCTTCCCCCCAAAGTTGCCCCAATGCAGCATCGCCCGGACGCTGCCGGAGACATTTATTGGCCACCTGACCACTGTCGCGCAGTAGCCCCATGCAGTGAGCGTTGAGGTGCAGCGGATTTGTGGGTGTTTTGTGATCTTTTGGCCCAGCTGATTCGCCCGGTGGCTGGTTCGGCTGGCTAGAGGCTGGGGTTTGGTGCGGAAGAATTGCAATGCTCACCGCTTCTTGTGTGGATCTTGCGCTCCTTCGAAAGCCGCACCTCTAACCTGCCGTCGACAACAGACCTCTCACCGACTTCCATCGTGAGGTCCCTCTCTCCCTCAAAGAGCGGTGTCACCATCCCTCTTCCTTACAATACTATTGACAATTCCCGTTAAAAATAATCCGCGACAATGACCTCGAATCTTGACTTCTCATCAGAGGGTCTTTTAGACCTAAACTTTGACCAACGAGACTCCCGCTATCCTTTCACGGCAAACATGGCGTCGACGTCACGCTCAACTTGGTCAATGCCTCTAGATATGGCCTCAGGAGCCGCTGACGAGAGACGCGAGACTTCTCCGACCCAGAACGCACACTCCCATCAGCAGTTTCCCCAGCCTGGCCACAATAATTCCCCAACCCTCCTCACAGACTGGCCGATGCAACAACAACCTCAGCAACTGCCACAATATATCCAAGACAACTCTTTGATGGGACCACAGTTCAACACGTTTGGGGGAAACTTTCAGGCGTCACCTCTTGAATATCATCTACCGTCGACGCAGGCAGCGTTCGAAGCCGGACTTCAGATGGAGGCACCTTTCAACGGATTGGCGCCGACGGTGGAACAAGCAGCGATGTGGGCAAACTGGCAGGAGATTGAGAATGCGATGAACTTCACTGGGGCGAACGATGGGTTACCTAGTATCGGACGCCAAAGCCTGGGTAGCAACTCGCCGACGGGCACATATCTGGAGGTTCTATCACTTCCCAGTTCAAGTAGTGACAATGGATGGGCCACCGTGGATACATTTCAAAACTTCGAGGCCTACCAGCAGGCGCACAACACAGCGATCTTTAATCCCGGACAAACACTGCACTTGAGAACGCACTCGGACTCGTCACAATCAGACGGCACTGGCCACACAATTGAATCTTTCGGTAGCTTCGAGGACATCTCATATCCTCCATACTCACCCTACTCTCCCGCCTCCGACAACAACTACGCCGACCAATCCGGCCACCGGAACTGCTTTCACGGTGAGAG
>QGMK01000004.1:0-87079 GCA_007825345.1 Lachnellula suecica | reverse complement strand
TGCTACCCTGACAAGCATGCACAACCTCGCCCGTCTCTACGAGAGCCAGGGCAAGCAGAAAGCGGCCGACGAGCCATCCTTTGACTATGAGCACAAGTTGCCTCAGTAGAGATTAATCAACAGTATTAAACATTATCTATTATATTTTTATAACTTTGATAAAGAGAGGCTTGGGGAAGCCAGTCTTAATATACTTTTTCAGTACTTGATTTGCTCTGTGGGCCCACCAGGTCCTGTAAAATTTATTTCTAAGCATATTTTACTACGTCTCTCGAGATTGTTCTAGGAGGCTCGAAGGATTGACCAGCCTAACTGTATCTAGTTAGACTGGTCAGGTGACGCTAGCTGAGAGCAAGCGCTGAATCTTTGCGATTGCCAGGAAAAGGGAAGCCCGTTTTGCAAGCGATTGTATAACGTGAAGACGTTGTAAACTCCCCAAAGATAATGAAAGTATACTGAATGCGACTTATACCGTAAGATTTTTTGCACGTGCTTATCTTCTATTACTATAGAAAGACCTGTTCCGATGAGAAAGTCAGACTTTTGCTAAAGGGTTTCTCTTTGCTTGATGTTTGGTTCCAAGCTGAATGCTCTACTTGTTGCTATTTCAGAAATCTGGATTATCCCTTGTAACTGAGACGAATCCCAACCATCTCGTAGGAGTGGATGCTATAATGATCAGAATGGGGTTAAATTATGGCGAGGTTTATCTCTCACGTTTCTAAGCTCTTTTATTGAGTAATTAGCTTGGGTAGAATAAAGAAATCCCACAGCCTTCGAATTCGAGTGCCAACGGCCAGAATCGTAAGCCTGAACATCATCTTGTCTTGTCGAATTCATGAGTAGGTGCGTTATATTTCCTAAGCCGTCAATGTCTTTACGAGAGACCCTACTTGGATGGATCTTGCGGCATGACTCCTGGCTTGCTGTTCAATTTAGCCCTAGTAAACCATTTATGATGAAAGGGTTTCATACTAATTTTGACTTTCCCAGAAGGACTCAAAAGGATGTTAGAGCATATTAAACTTCCGTGTTCTAGATTTTGGGAACTGAGATAGACTAGTCCATCCACGATCTATTCTGTAAATTAACAAGTAATCTAACAGCGGAGGATAATCGTACTTGTCCAAGAATAGCTGAAAGATGTCGTTCCTCGGGGTATTTTCCCGACAAAAGAAGATGTTCAAGCGTAAGTGCGATATGTTCTAAAACCACATAGACATTTCCTTGAGATTCAAAACTTTCCACCAACGCAATGAAGTTCTCGTGTTGAATTTCCTTCAGCATTTGAACTTTGCTTGCTGCGCCATGAGAAAACTGCTTTACTGCAACCAAGTCACCGTTTCTGCATTCAGCAACCGTTACTTGTACATCGAGATTAAGCTCAAAATAGCTTCTGATGCTTTCCCAGGGCGACTTCACCGTTACAGATGTGCTCCCGGGACTCACATAGTCGATGGCACTTGTACCTGACCGTGCGGCCTTTATTAGCTGTATTTCTTGAATTCCTTTTTTGAGTGGAGGAACATGTAGTCTTTTCGTACTAAGTAGGTCAGGCACGTCAACTTCCGTATCGAATGGTCGTTTCCTTGATCTAGGTTTAAATTCGTGATCGGACTCTGGCTCCGAATCAAGACCAGAAGGTTGAGATCCTCTCAGTGACGGCACGTCAAGATGTGTATTCCGTCGATTCAAAGCCATGATCTTGAAATAGACAAGTTCAGGTTTGAAGTTTTCCGAAAGGGCTATTAATATAAGCTCCCCTCCATAAACAGCGCCGAATCATTTGTGGCTTATCAAAGTTATATGTGTTCTCCTAGTATTGGAAGATTTTCCACAACATCTCGTTCAATATGGACAAGGAACAAGTACGAGACGAGGACTCCAGGTTTGATTCAGAAAAGTCCGCCAGGCTGAAAATCTCCGCCCGGATAAGTATTGACGTATTGTCATTCGGAAGGGACAGAATTAGAGACATAAATCCAAAGCGGGTAAATTCATTGAAGAGAACATACAAAGAGTATGGCTGTCGACGACGAGAAGAAAGGAATCATATTCCCGCAGTAATAAGCCACAACGAGCTAGCAAATGCCAGAGTAATAGACGCTCAACTGGACAGCACGCAAATCGGTCACCAACAAAGCATAGTGGAGCAGTATCCTGAGTTGATTTTCCCGGAAGATTTTAGGCTTCGATGTCTCCACGGGCAACACCGTATTGAAGCTGCCAAAGAGTTCCTTAGCCCTTTAGAAACATGGTGGGTAGTGGATGTCTATTCTGACGGTTAGCAGCTCCCTGATACTTCTGGTTATGAGTGCTAAGTTCAACAGACATCAGCGATGATCTAAAGCTTTTCTTAATTGAGAGCCCTAGTCACGAGGAACAGCGCACAGATGGCGAAATATTTCTTAAGATTCACGAATATGGTGAGCATATTGATCTAGAACTCAGATGGATAGCTCTCCTGAAGGGGAATAGGAAGAGCAACCTAAAGGCTCTTCGGAATAAACCTCAATTGGCTCAAGCCTTTAAAGAACTTATCCCTATCAAAGGGATCTGGGATGGAATGATTCTCACGACCTTGCATAAGGTTATGGCCATGAAATGCACTGAGGTCAAGCTATTGCACTGATGAGATATCTAGCTTTACTAATTACTTCTACAGGAATTAGTAACTTATCTCAATCGTATAAAGGCTATCTGGCTTTTCATTATTGGTGATGATGTGGCTGCTCTGAAAAGGATAGATACCGTTACTGTCAAAGAGCTCGAGTATATGGGACCTGGATCATCTTCTCACGACGCTCAAATTCTGGAAAGTCAAGTTATTGGAGGTCGCCTATTCAACGAATTCTCTGAAGATGAGCGAAAGTCAATTTGGAGCAATTTGACTTGCGTAGCTGGTTTGATTCCGTCTTTGTCAACATTCTTCAAAGATTGCATTTACTTAGAGGCCTGTAGAGACTGTATGGCAAGATTAATAAAGCCATCAGCGGAGGAAAAGACACTCCAGACGGCGTTTGAGAACGGATTTAGGAGTTTCAGAGAGCGAAAGAGCACACAGTTCATCCAGCTCTCTGAAAATAATGATCAAGAAGTAGTGATGGACGAAGCTGCCCAACTAAGGATTGGATACCTCCAATTGTTTTGTTTTTCAATGCGACATTATATGGATTTGCCCAAAGAACGCGGTAGCAAAACTACTGGAATGACTCAACCAAGGCCTGCAGCTGATCCGTTACTACTTCAACGCTTCGCTACACTTGCAAATAGATTAGGCTTCAGATCAAGCCAAATTACAAGGTTAATGGGCAAGAACGGTACAAATACGGGCAATGACTACGAACGAATACCGCTGCTTGTTAGTTGTGGCATTGGTCCCGAGCGGCATCGAAGGGATTGCCGACTAGCTGACTTCAATCTAGAGAAGGACTCGTTGTTCCTGAATAATCTTTGGGACACTGATTTTGGAAAAGGTCAGAAGATAACCTACTTTTTTGTCCTCAAATCGTTCTTCCATGCCTTCTTTTCACCATCTCCGTCAGCATGGGGGTTTAAAACCGAGCCAAGCCGTTCTCTACCTACGATCAATGATAGTTTTGCCATAGATTATAGGATGGCGGGCCCAATGTTTGGAACACATGTTCAAACGCAACATACTAATCCGGCATCTGAGCCCGAAGCAGACTCTCCTCTATCAATGCGCGCATCTTATGAGAGCGATTTTGAGGTGTCGCAGAGAAAGGCTGGCCCATCAAGTAGTCTTGCTCGAAGCGAAGCTCACGGTTGTTATGAAGAAGTTGAAAATCAAATTGAAGCTGCCGTGAAGCGAGGAGAGATACTTGACGAGCGTGAAAGGATAATTATGGAGGCACGTGACACGATGAGACTGAAAGCCCTAGAGGAGAACCGACGACTGGATGAAGAAAAGCCTCTTGGAATTCACGAATTTAGTATGTATTTTGCGCTTGAGTTACTTGATTGTGCTAATAATTCCGACCCATTCTAGTTGGTGCTTTGCGGGAGTCTGAGAGTCCAGTAGAGGATACGCCCACCACGGTTGAGATCTCTTTCATGATCAGAACCGGAGAAGATCACAACACGCTGGATCCCATTCGTGAAGGAGACTGGTACCCGGTAAAGCGACTAACAGTACCCCTTGGTGATCCCAACTCCGCGGTTGAATTCGCCGCGTCAAACTTTATAAAGCATGATAGTAAAATGATTTGCGGCAAAGATGGTAGATTTGTTTCTCCAAAAGATTGCTACAAAATGGCAGTAACGCGACACGAGAACAAAATGTTCTTGGTCCAGAGACCTGTAGGTGCCGGAATAGCTCAGAACCTAGGAGCAAATAAACCAGCAAATGCAACCAATAATATCGGGACCCTAAAGGTCCAATTCATGTACAGAACAGGGGATATTGAAAGTGCAGAAGATTGGGTCTGGAATCAATGGGGAACAATAGATATTGAAAAAAACGAACCCGGCAAGCTGCTCCCTGTAATCCAGGAATTTTGGGAGAACGACAGACTCAAGCCTTATACCAGACAAGGAAGGGCAATACGTGATGGGGATTGTTTTGCGACAGCGATGATGGACATTCCTCACCACACGATATTCATGATAGAGAAATGGGCAAGAGGCCGCATGAAGTTTCCAGATTCACAGTTGTTGCGAGTCGGATCGACCGATAATATTCACAGAAGTAAAATCTTGCGGGGATTGTCTCAATCTGGAACATTGGAAGGTGTACCTAGAAAGATTGGGCTAATTGAAGGTTTCGGAGACAAGAATCATGAATGCTAGTAAACTTTTTCCGCTTTAGTCCCAGAAAGAGATTTTACTTTTATCACACCTTACTAGAAAAGCATTTGAGAGGCCAAGTGGATGCGGGGGGCCAGTTTGGAAGATGATACAGCCTTTGTAAGGAATACGTGCTGTGCTGCGTTAGTTGAGATGAGGTGCGGTAACAAATTCTTCTTACATTCAGAAAGGGCGTCAAACTCTCTGAGCCCGAAAGCGACGAGAAATCAAGAGCCTCCTTTGACCACCCAGTCGCTTGAGAAATACCTTGAGACATCATGAAACCCAAGATCTCATTAAGAAAGGACATGCTGTGCGTATTTGCTACGAGGTCATCGCTCTTCGGTTCATAATGGAGGTCGAGAACTGGACTCGTAATTTAGCTATATAATCAACTCATCTCGGATGATGGACTGGCCTAGCTTAACATCACCATGCGATGATAACCTTACGCTGTCGATGCACAAACCGGAGCCAAACCCGGTATCAAGAAGGTAGCTCATTCCTTTGATAATCTGGAAACGTAAGTACCTAAGCTATTGCATAGATTTAGCATACGCACTTCGGCAATAATCGTAGCGATTTCCCATTCTTCAGGAGGAATGGGCTTGAAATTCAAATTCAAGAGGGAGATGTCCAGGTGTTCTCCGATGATGAGCAGCTGACCCGAGTAAAAGTACACATCCAAAATATCCGCTACGTTGGAATGATGAACATGAGCAAAGGACTCGAGCATTGCCAGCGGCGAGGGAGAATGTGATTCGCGGATGACGGCGAGCGAAAGATGGTTTCTTCGGTGGCAAACTAGCGTCCCCTGGTTGGACGTCATCTCTCGAATATTTTTATAGTCTTCTTGCGGGTCGCTGAACTGGATCCTCAGTAACTTTCTGAGCCGATGGGGGCCATTGTTCGAAGACATGGGACCCAGAAGACTCCCGAAGTTGAAAGCCTTCACTTTTTTCAGGGGATGCTGAGGATATGGGTCCATAACTTGGGGGATTTGAAGCTTGTTGGGAGTATTCATAAAGCTGTAGAAGTAAACAGGCGAATTTTTTGGCTTGTTCAGGCAAGCCACAAATGGAGGCAGAATGGACTAGAGATAATACAGTTCAATTCCTCATTCTTGTCAGGAGCTACCCCCATGGGCCCTTGATGTTAAGATGAATTGGACAGCTTGTGCCGTTCCACCACCTGACCCGCGTCCAAGCTCCAGCGTGTACAGTGATACCGACCCCGAAATAAGCAATTTGATTCAAGATATATCAGATGAGATTGAAATCCAGCAGCTAGAAAGGATTTCGGCACTGAAGGAAGAAAACGAGAGGCTAGAAGAACAGCTCGCAAAGTTGAAAAGGGAATGGAATGGGACTATGGATTTGGTAAAGGCGCTCATAGATACTATATTGACTATTGAAAAAAGTGACAGCGCAACAAACGTAACCATAGCGGGCGCAGAGAAGAATTGGTTGGCATTCTGGGGCATATTTAAACTATCTGGAACTCATCCAGGCTGGATCTGATAGATCAAACGGCGCTGGATTCAAAAGTTCGTTTTCAAAGCTCATATCAGCATCCAGCGATTGTGGGTTTGGCGCTGCAGGCGCTGGTGGCGCCTGTGGAGGTGGAAAGTGACTTTGACTTGAGCTCGCACCAGCTTCGAAGGATGTGGTATGAGGAGAGTTTTGGGGCCTGTTCTGTCGTTGCAATGATTCCGTGTACTGAGTTGACGGAGCGACGTGCGGATCTGGCGGAGGCTGCCCCTGCCCCTGCGTTCCCGGAATGTTTCTCAAGACCCAGCTTCCCACATACTCCATCCTTTCAAGCTTTGAAGTGATGCTGCGAGGTCTAAGTCAGCATATGAGTCAGGAATAGGAGGCATTGCTACTGCACCGTACATTTGATTCATGATTTCCAATCTTCTGTCAAGCGTCTGAAGCGCCTTGTCTAGCTTTGCACTTGTCCTACCAGCAATATTCAGTTGGCAAATATGAAGATATTGGGGTGGGATCAAAACTTGCTGTGTGTCGGCCACCACGAGTTTTTTCAACATAAGCTTCATGTCATAGACGTCGCCCGGAGAAATGCGCGAAAGGTGCGAAGGCGCTGGAGCGGCCTGGTCAGAAAACGGCATTTGCACTGGCTCCGCCACGCGCTGAAGCTGTGGTTGATGTTGAGTCTGCTGAGGGAGAGGAGGAGCCGATGACGATATTCGCTGCCGAAACTCGAGAGGAAGCTTACCAGCGCCTGGATCATACCGGTGCATCATGGCATACAGGTCTTGTGTGTTTGTGTTCATGGCGTCTGTCTCATGGTATTGCTGGTATTGCTGCTGCTGTTGATGTTGTGGATGCGATCCCGCGGGAACGTTCCTATACGCCATCTCTCCACCTGTGCAGCGTGGCTCTTTGCTGCCATCGGAGGGCTGTAGTGTTTGTGGGAAAGCAAAGAGGGCGTTCCGATGCTGGCGTACGTGGAGTCGTTCACGGCTGCCATCCACATACCGTACGTGGAGAAAGCGCTGCAAACGCTGGAAACGGCGCGGGGTACGGATCCAAAAACGGTTCCGCGGGAGGTGCGTCGGATCGTCGAATCTGAAACGAAGGGGCTGCAGCCCCTTGTAAGAAACCAACTGCATACACAGTCGTTCAAATGTGGCTCGCACCAACATCCAAACCTCCCGCTCACGTTGTGGATGCTTGAGGTTGATAGAAGTTTCAAGGTTAAAGGCGCGGACACCATCAGTCCAACTGTCCTCGTCTCAAGTCATCGCATGTCTCGTTGATACTTTTCGTCATTGTAAAGCTGCCTTAGTCGTTCTCAAACTGCCCTTGATCGCTTTTTCAATTTATCATGTCGTCTCCAATTCTACCTTTCACGAACCAGCCTGTGGGCACGCCCCCGTCTTCCCCCGATGAGGTAGGTAAATCGTCGTTTCTGTTTACGAACACGGGCAATCTGACTGCTCCAGGGTGCCACCAGTTTGTCTCCTCGACCTACACCTCAGGATATTCGCGATTTGAAGATCAAGCTTCGGGATGTTGAGATAGACCGAGCTGCATTGAAAGCGAACCTTCAAAATAGCCACCTTTGGCGCCAAGCCGAGGAGACGAAGAACATCGCTATCCACAAAAATCTGATAGCATACCAGAACGAACTCGACAGACTGGTCAATTTCTACAAATCGATATGCAAGAAACAAGACCGCGAGCATTCCATTTTTACCGGTGAGCTCCAGAAAGTCATCGACGCCCAGAAAGCAAGAGTGGCGGAACTCGAGGCATTCCTGTTCAGCCCCCAGAACGTGGGCCCATCTGCCCAGCAAAACATGACCCAGAACGAAATCCAGACCCAAAATCAGGCCCAGACTGTCAGAGGTGACCTGATTTATTCCCAAGATTACCAGCCAACGTTGGCGGGCGACTACCAATACGTTACACATACCAGTGCCGTGGGTCCTGGACAGTTCGAAGACAACTTTGAATCGCCTTTGGATGATTACGAGGACCTTCAGGACGCTGTTCAAACATCGTCTATGGACTACATTCCATCTGCTCGTCATGACGCTTCGATAGCATCCATTATCCAGCACCCCGTTTCTGCTGAGAGGAATGCACATGGCGTGGGGAAAAGAGGAGCAGATGATTCTGGATCCAAGAATCAGAAAAAGCAAAGGAGATCAAAGTAGGGAAAAGAACGTGCGGCGGAGTTGGAGGAGTGAACAAACCTCAATTTAAGGGTTTCAGATTATGACTTATTTCATATTCTACGTAACTGCGTGCTCAAAATGGCTCTCATTAAATTCCGAAAGTGTTATTTCTTCCCTTGAACTTCCACTGTGAACTGCACTGCTTGAGGTTTCTAAATTCATCATGACGACCGAAACCCGTAACGGCTACTGTGGAAGGGCAAAGCCACGCAATCAAAGGGACGACCCACCGGAACTGAGCCCAGTAGACGATATAATAAAATTTTACAACGGTACAAGCACCGCAATTGAGACCACCCCCGAGAGACTACAAGCTACGAAATACAGCCCGCATGGTGATGCCACTAGAAAAATCGAGGACCTTCAAAAGCGGAACGGCCAACTGCTTCATGAGATAGGGTATTATCGTAAAATGGAATCAGCAACTTCCAAATTTCAAGCTGACGTAGCAGCGGCATGTGAAAGATTACAGAGAGCTCTCCAGAAGCTTGGGGACGAGAAGAAAAAAGTATGCGCTGAGTGGTAGATGGAATGGATAAGTTGGTGATGATCCGCATCTGAAACTCAGAGGATGGGAACAAGCTAGCTAGCGTAAACCCCCAATCTATTTTGTTGCTGATACAATTACGTGGCGTTGTCAGTCCCAATTGATGCTCTGTTCGTCTTGAGAAGCCATCATCAGTCCGAAGATCAACAGTTGGAGGCGTTTTCACAGCCCTTTACCAACAGGATCAAGAGTACCATAGAGCATGCGGGGGTATTGATCCATGCCCTGGTTTGGTTGGAACCACACCCAGAGGAGCAACTGACCCGAAAATTAAACCGTTTCCAGCAGCTTGGATAAGGAGGCGCTTTTGAAACACTGCCCTCCTGCCCTGCTGACCCTCACACGGCCCTGTTGGAACGGGCAAAGAGAGTAAGAATTGGCTCAAATTGAAAAGCCATTTTGAAGGTCCTCGAAGCACTCTACTCTATCCGAGCAACCACCATCCACCAATATTGAAGGAGGAAGAAACAGCTGCCCCGTATGCTTAACTGGATGTTGGGGTCTGGCCAAAGAGCCATTTTTGCTTTCTAGAGGAGGTGGAGATAGACCATGCGAAGCGAGTACCCGTATCTAAGAAGCAGGAGGAAGCAAATTGGCCTCCTCTTGAGCCCTCGGAACCTTTGAGGCTCAGACCAGAATGACTTTGTCTGCTAAGCAGCGCAAGCAGAGGCAAGAAATGTTTCGAAAAAGAAGCACTAGTCTTTTCAAGAAAGCCAGAGAACTTGCCTCGAAAACCGATGCACTCGTCTCCTTAGTTGTTGTCAACAAAGCAGGCCAGTATAGGACTTTTAGGTCGTCGAGTAACTACAATTGGCCTCCTTCGACTCGGAACATTCTGGTGAGTATAGCATCCAGTGACTGGAATTCACTTGGCGCTGATCGCGAGTAAAGAAAAACCATCCTACGGACCAACATACATTCAAGCACAAGACTCGTAGGGGCTGTATGGATGACGATGCCGAGGAAGAAGGTGATGGCGAGGAATCTGAAGATGAGGATTTAGATGGAGATTTCGAAGCGTTGTCTACGTGCACACCGTATGAAAAAGATCCGAGGTTTGACCTTGCAGATGCAGGCGAGAGCATCATAGTCACGACCAATATGGATGCTTTTGCGCCTGCAATTGAGCTAAGCTCTCCTCGCCAAAGTTTAAGTCAGGCCGCGGCCACTGGTACTACAATGGAAATGGATGCTGGTACATTTGCAGGCAAGCCAGTCTCCGCGGTTGAGCCACTGTTACAGGCCACGGCCACAGCGAAGGAAGATGCTAAAACTTTCGAGGAGCCGGAGATGCTTCCGCATTCGCGAGACAACTTTACCCCTCCCATCTCAGACGCGCTCGAGAATAGCATCCGGCAACTCAGCCACCACAATGAGATGGATCTTGAACCCGACAAGTTCGACTTCTGCCTGGAAACGGAGGTAACAAGACACAACGACGCAAATAACAAAATCCCGGGGACAGAAAATGAAGACGTTCCATTCTTAGCGACGGCTTCATTGTTGCAAAATGCGCCTCCACTGGAGGCAATTCCAACACCGAACCCCAGTCGGTTGGCCACGAGGCGAGCCTTTTCAGCCCAGCAGAGCCTTCGTCCAATGAGTTTCAGCGCCAGAGAACGTTTGTCGGAGTTCCAACAAATTCGCAGTTGGCTTGCAAGCCTCACGAGCTCTGGGAATGGTGCTTCACAACCGCTGAGCCGGCCGCTTCTGCGACCACGGACAGTTGGTTGCCGTGGGGTCGGAAGTTGTCCAATAACAATCTTTGCTAGGCGGTTATATCTGAGAGTCAAGGGATTGTTTCTACTTTTTTATTTGATGCTGTAATTAAATCACACTAGCTAGGCGCTCTGTTGGAATTACACGGTTTCTAATACGCTTTGGGTGAGCCGCTGAGAGACGCGAAGCTCATGGCCTGCATTTCAACCGCTGCAAGGCTGACCTACTGTACCACCGGGCTGTGTACAAACGAGATCCCATCTTGGTTCAAGTTCCAACACCAACCTCAGTAGCTTCACGACTTGCAAGAGCATTTAAGGCAGTATCAGGTCGCATAATTTCATGCGGTAAGACAGAGCTCAAAACAACCAATAGGCAAAACATGCATACGTCCAGCTTATTCTACTTCCTCTATGGCGCAAAGCTCATCGCGCAAGGTGCCACATGCATCGTCTCGCTCATCGACTACTCTAGCAAATCAATTCCATACATTGCCATCGCAGCCGTAATTCTATCCACAACACCTCTTGCTCACATGCTCAATAGCATTGTTTTTCACGTTTCTTTATCCGGGCCCTGGTTCCTCGCGTACATTACAATTAGGTGGATCCCCTTCGCGTTGGTACCATCACGTTTACCATGCTAATTCTGCTTCAGCGCCTCCCTCAATGCCCTTTGGTTCGAAGGACTACACGCAATTCACCATACGCTTAAGTTTGCTCTAGTCGTCATATTTGATGCGCTTTCATTAATCTCACTTCTTTTCCGCTTTTGGTACATCAGGCGACTGGCCCAAAAAGAGTCTTCCCATGCACGAAGGGAAGAGGAAGGCCTTGGGCTGCTCAGCAATCCCGGAGTTCTCGTCACTCGAAATCATGAAGCCCATATCGGGAATCCTTCATCCCAAGCTACGCCTCCTATGATGGGTCCCAATATACAGCAAAGTCCAGGGCAGCACGTTACCACAACAAATGCTGACGGATTTGAAGAACGTGCCGGAAGCATTGCGGGGGGTGCTTCAGGCATAACTCCCGAAGACACAGGAGAGCAGCTTCGAGGTGCAAGGTTCAATCCCATGATGCAACCACGCCAGGTCGTGGTTCATGCGAGCCCACGAAGAACGACGATGCTGACTACTCCCCACTCCAATCTGAGGATGGCCTCGTTGAAAGAGCAGGGAGCAGAAGCAGATGATCAAGCTAGTTATATCCAAGAACATAGTTCCAAGGAAGCGAGACGTGGCCGTTCATCTCCCGAAATGGTTCAAAGTGGGGTGGATGAAAGACGGAAGAGGCAGGGCTCACTTTGGAGACGTAGGATACAGGAATCTCAGGGAGAAACAACACAAAGTCCCCGACTGAACCCGCCAAATATTCTAGGGCTGACCAGTACCTTTGAAGATACGTCTGATCCAGGTGCAATCAGTCCCTTATCTCAAGGTGGCCATGAGGACACTCCTCACATGGCCATACATCCAGCCCTTAGGCCAGAAGCTGGCTTGGCCTCGCGGGTGAGATCGGGAGATGGGCTCAATACTCGTGGCCAAGAGCACCCCGAAGTGCTGGAGATGAGGTTTGGAATGCAGAGTGTAATATGATAGAGCATTGAGTTGATTTGATTTTGGAGTTCTATTTTCTAACTTGGGTTATCTTATTCAGTGTATTGCTTTATGCCTTGTACCCGACTGTGTTTTAACTACATCAATCCTGCGTATAACACACCAAAAGTTTTTGATCTTAGCGAACGTGCAAGACTGGCTTAGTCCAAGTCTTTACCAGTGGCGGGAACTGTTTCGTATATTTTCGTGCCGGAGAAACTTTTACTCCATCGCCATGTAGTTCCACACATTTTGGATACGCGGGCTGGGTCGGAAGTTCTACCGATGTCTTAACGTCAGGTTTTATTTTGCAGGTGCTGTGGTAGTAATAATGGTGATGAATTTCGTAGATTTGTACTGGCTGATGTGCTGCATGCGCCATAGAAGCTTGTCCCTGGCAGCGGCGACAAACTCCTTGACGGTCTGGGGTTTGTCCAAACTGTAGGGGATGCCGAGACTGAAAGGAAGCTGATCGTGGCCTCGAACAAACAAGGCAAAAATGTGATTTTCCTTTCAGATTATTCATTGCTGCTTTGGTTTGACAAACGGTCCGAACCTCTCTACTATGTATTCCGGAAACCGCGCTGTTAACGGCTTTCTCAGCTTGTCAGGGGTTTGTCCCAGAAGAGCCGTTTTTGCCCAACGGTATGATATGGATTCGCCAGTGGAAGTTAAACTTTCCAGTAACACAATCAAACTCCGTATCAAATTTATCCACAATGAGATACTGTAAACATACTCAATGGCTTGGTTTACAGCTATCCGACGGAGAGGTGTTCCTGCAAGGCACCGACCGCCTCCAAACTCTTCTACATGATCTTCCCGAACCGGATGTACAATGCCCCAGTCTCATTGTCTGTATAGGAAACAAGTCAAAAGGTTTAGCAATCAAAGAGCTTGCCAACACATTCTCGCCATTTCCTAGCTACGAAGACAAGGGTGGATCCCAAAATGATGGGACAAGTGAACCCGCAAAATTACTCGGCCGCAGGGGTCATGGAGAGATTCACCTTCATATACATGCTTCGAGTATCTTCAGCGATAGGCCTGTTTTAGTTGCCGAGGGCGATCTCCCCGTATCAGACAAATCTCGAGCGTTGACGGCGGAAGGTTGCCATGAAACCATCAGCAGGCAGCTGCAACCGCGGGACCCTAACTCTTCGCTGTTAGGCCAAAGTTCTGATGAGATATATTTCAAACTCCTCACTCCATTTACAGATGTCATCTGCTTTTTTGCTACAGATATTGGTGGATTCGAGTCCATAGTTCGTAGACTAGCTGCATGGTTAGACATGGGACTGCCTTCCACACTTCCGCTATCGACACGTCCGAAGCTCTTGATTGTGATAGAAGGTGATCAAGCAAGGGAATCTGAAGCGCTAGATATCTTTTCGGAGAGACTAGCTCAAGAGACCCCTCTTACCTTATCGGAACAGTTCTCCGGCATCCATATATTAGGTTTGCTGCCGAGAAAAGACGTCTCTGATGCCGCTCGGCATCGAAAGTTAAAGGAGCACCTATTGACTTTATCTGATGAAGTTCGACGAGCTAGGATTGACACCCGGAGCTTGCTATCAGCTACTCATTTCGCAGCCTTTTTCAACGAAGCATTTGATCATTTGGCCGCTATTCCCGTGGAGCCTTTCAGTTTCATAAACGCTTCAAGAGTAGAGAATCCAGTTCTACCTGATTTAGAAAATCACTTAATTAACTTCCTTGACAAAATTGAGATCCCTGATACCGTATTGGATTTTGCCATACCAACAATAGCTTCAAGCATCATCCTGGATAACTATTATTCGGGAATGCCATGTAAGTAACGCCTCGTGTTCAAAATTTGAATACTAAGTCGAGGCCAGTTTTTGACCCTCGTGACGTCTTTCGTACTCTGTACAAGGCAATTTGTCTCAAGGTGTGTCGAACTGGCGTACTAGTTCACGATGATTCTAAGTATATGCTCCTCCCCTCTCATTTCCTGAAACTGCTGGAAAAAGACTTCGTAAAGCAATTTGAGGAGTTAGTCTCAGCGTCAGAGATCAGCAGTACCACATGGCATTCTAAGACAATTTCTCGGTTCAATGATCAATGGTCGTCCATGAAGTCGTATGAGACATGTCTGATGTGTTTAAGACGGCGCCCACAATACGGGTTATCCTGTGGCCACTGTATCTGCGAGTACTGCGTTATGGCTTTCAGCTCACAAATCGAGCCATGGACTTTCACAGTCACACGATGCCTGCTTTGCAATCAAGCGTTGCCTGAAATGAGGATAAGTGTGAAGCCAAATACAGCTACAACGCGTCTATTGAGCATTGACGGCGGCGGGGCTAGAGGCATAATACCTCTAGTTTTTCTTCGAGCTCTGGAAGAAAGAATTGGCCTCCCTTACCCCGTTCAAGAAAACTTTGACTTCGCGTATGGAACGAGCTCAGGCATGTATAGTTCTTTGACCCAAAAAATTTTGCTGAAATTGTTTTTAGGGGGCATTATTATACTTGCCTTATTCATCAACGGATGGCCGGTGGAGGATTGTATTGATCATTTCGAAAGATTTGCAAAAGTAGCATTTTATAGGAGAGAGACTTCATACTTTCGACTTCTCTTGCGACTGAAAGCAATTCTAGTATCTTTAATTACAGATGGAATTTATCCCGCGAGAAATATAGAGACTGCACTATTGGAGGTCTTCGGCCGAGATAAAAACATTCTAGACTATTCTAGAGCTTCAGCGATTGGGGCAAAAATTGGCATAACCGTCTCAACAATGAAGCCGGAGCCTTTCCTTTTTACCAATTACAACGGACTTGGGTCGCGTCAGAGTAGTAATTTCGAGAGATATGGAGTACTGTTAGGAAGTGCGCCGGTGTGGGAGATGTAAGACCCTAAAGGCTTCGAAAATGGTTGTTACTGACTCCTCTCAGAGCAAGATCTACCTCTGCTGCCCCTGGGTAAATCTCAGAGATTGCTTTCATACCTTTACTTCAGCTAACTTATTCAGGGTGTTCAAAACCAAATATATGGTGGGCTTTGGCAAATTTCAGGATGGCGGATTGCAGCATAATAACCCAATGAAGCTTGCCTTGGAAGAAATCAAAGTCCTTAACGCAATGGATCCTTCGGCCAAGAATGCCTCTCTTAAAGTCTCACTTGGAACCGGCAAAGGCGCAAGTAGCGGCCCACAGATGCACGGGTCCAACTCCTGGTGGAAAGACCTCTGGGCTATTCGGCTTTGCCGAGCACTTTGGTCTTCAATGGGGGGTCACGAAGAGAATGAACATGATCTTAGAGATCAAGAAAGTTTTCGGCTGCAAAGAAACCCTACGAAGCCCCATAGTAGAAGGGGTGAGTACTTCCGTTTTAATGTGGAGTTTGGTGGCCAGGGACCTAGGCTGGATGACGTGAGTCGGATGAAAGAACTGAAGGCTCTTGCTGAAGAAAGTATCGAGCACTCTAATCCAAAGCAGCTCGATCATCTAGCTCGTTGTATCATCGCCGAGCTATTTTATTTTGAGTTGGAAAGTGTTCCACGGAAAGAAAACGGTCGTTACTCCTGTAGTGGTCACGTCTTTTGCCGACTTCGGGCTGGAACTCCGGCTTTTGATTCTCTGCTGGCACAACTAACAAAGGCATCAGCAAGATTTACACTTAGAACTCGAATACTGCCTGGCGCGATTCGAGATCGATCGTCACTTGAGAAGGACGGAAATTTCAGGAAAACAGTAAGGTTTGAAGTCACCGCTAGAGAAGATCAGATCTCCCTGTGTTTGTGGACCGAAGGTTCAAAGCCGGTTGGCATCAGTGGCTCACCATTCTCATTGAACTGGCTGATCAAGGCTCAAGGGCTGGAACATTCATTTGGAGGCGCAACTGTTGGAAAAAGAAAAGGCTGCGATTTACACGACGCTCGGCCACGAAAACGCGCGAGAATGTAATAGATACTAGGCTTTATTAGAATGAGTCCAGAAAGCTACCTCGTATCATGGGATGATGGGATCAAACTGTGATCAATTAATAACAGCGTGAGGGAATGCTAGAGGCCCTGAAGCCTTGCCATTACGCAGTTCCTGCAATTCTACTGTAACATGCCAAACAATCCCGAGCAGTGTAAATCCGGCGCGAATATGAACTACTTGAGTAACGTCTGTCCCTGCGTGCCGAAACGCACCCCGTAGCGAAACAAATCCATATTTTACTCATCACAACTTTTTTCATAATAGGTCTATGAATTTGTGCTTTAAAGATTACTTTCTTTAATTATTTCTTCCTAAGGAGACCACTTAGTGAGAAGAAAATAACTATAATTGGTTGTACTATTAATTGTTTTAATTATACTATTAATCGCCGTTTCGGTTATACCCCTATGATTAATTACGACTATTAGAGTCTCTTTAAAATTCGGAGCACCTGGGAATAAGTTCTACTAAGGGAAAATATAACTCTAAGTTTTAAAGATTCCCATAAAGGAAATGATATAATCCGGGAGTTTCGCTGGTGCGAGGAGAGGGGCCACATGTTTCGGTGCTTATTAAAGCGCATTAGCCTAGTTCCAATATGCTATGTTCACGCCCCGGCTCGCTATGTTCTTCTCAGCCACGATTCTCAGGCACACTTGTGCCTTAGACGGTCACGTTACTGTATTTTTCCTTAAGAGCGTAATGGCGTCTCTCTATTAGTAGTAGTAGTTTGCGCCCTTCTCCCGTAGCAAGCGTCACGACAGCCGCATCCCCGTTGGCTGAGGCCCGGTATAGCGGCGTCCATCCGTCTTTATCGACAGCGGCCGAGCAGCAGCTGGACAATGACCTTAACCCCAAAATATGCGACTAAGTGTAGGCTAGTTATTTGCGTAGGAAATGCTGGACTGTATTCTTTGTGCCCAAACCAAATTTTGCCGATAATAAGCGCTTGACTTGATACCTCGACGTAAGCTTATCTTCAATAGGATTCAGGTCGGGCGAGTAGGGCGGCAGATAGACCAACTTCACTCCAGTCTCCCTATATAGTTGCTCGATTCTAGTTGAATGGAAGGAGGCATTATCTATGATCAGGATAGACTTCGGCTCAGGCCACCTACTGCAATGATGCAGCAACTGCTCGATAAAATCCTCAAAAATGGCGGTATCTGTTGATCGCTGAAATACGCGCGCGAGGAGAATGCCATTTTGTGTGTACGCCGGCAGAATCTGATGCCTTTGGTCACGGTGCAGGCGAGCAATTTGCACTAGCGTTGCTCCCATAGGGGACCACCCAGTCCGCCTGAACCCAATCCGGTTGTCGAATCCAGATTCGTCAATGTACACCAAGAGGTATGAGCAGAACTCCGACAAATTGTGGAGATAAAAGTCTCGTAAGTCGGCGTTTCGCTCCTTTGCAACGCGTCGCGCAGCTTTCCTAGACCAGCCCGCTGATGCTAAAGCCCTGCTGACGGTGGGAGTTGCCACTATAACCTCGAACTCATCGAGAAAGACGGCTATCTCATCTTAGTATAATTCGGGTTTTTGTATGAGGCGCTCAAGTAATGCGCTTAGCATAGGAGGTGTGATTGTTCTGCGCCGTCCGACCCCGTTCGGGGGTGCTTTGGTGGTTCCAAAGCATCGTAGGTTCGACCGTACCGTTTGGACGGAACGGGTGCTACAACGGACAGTTCTCGCGCTTATAGCACTAGCAAACTTACTAATAATCATATCTCTTATTTGCGTATGCTGGGATAGTGCAAGGTTAGGTGCTATAATAGTCGTTTTGGAGCAACTTTCACCGCTGGTTAATATGAGGAGGTGAGGCCACAGTCTAGGGTGCTGCGGCTCGAGGCATAAAAGCTCGTTCTAGATTTATGCAGCCTAGGGACTAGGAATATTCATCAAGGATCAGGAGAAAGCTATTATTATATAATCAGTTGTAAGTTAAGGCGGTTTATAGAAGTAAGAAATAGTCTAATATAAGTTCAGACGTAAAGTAATCGTTATTCGTTCTTATATCCCACCTTTGTTGTTCAAGTAAATTCTACACCTCCTCAAAGCCTCCTTACTAATCGAGAATATTGGTTTATATCAATTTATTACAAGAAAGGAATCAAGAAATAATATTTATAATTCTGCGCATATTGCCCTTGCTATTCTCCTTCGTTTTCGATCACGGAATGCAAAATACCACTCAGCTAATATCTTAAAAATAAGAAGGGTAAACAAAAACCACGCTATCAAAGCGATAGCAACTGTTACAATTACACTTGTCCATCGAGCAAAACTCCAAAATCGATGCCATACATTACTTGTTATCGACTCTACAGCCATCTCCACTTGCAGAGCGCTTAATAAAACAGACAATATTCCAAATATAAAGAAAAATGGTCCGTAGAATCGAGCAAAATAAGCCCCGTATTGCCCATCTATTTTATGAAACGTACTCCTCCATAAAAAGAGTTTAATATAAAAATTCAGTCGAGATAAACGGATTTCCCCAAATGTATATCGACCGGTGACATCCTCGTCATTGATCCATCGAAGATCAAGAAGAAATAGTGAGAAGCTCTCCCATGTCGCTGTTGATGGGATAAGATGTTTCTCTTGCGCGATATAGAAGTCGGATTCGTATTGAACCAAATACCGGTAGCTGCGCAAGAGCCCCAGAGCTGAGCGTTTGATAATTTCGTGTTCTGGTCCCAAAAGAGGATACTGAGACTTGAGATATATATCCCAAAAATCCAAGGACAGAAGATATTTCGGCAGTGGTTTGATGAAGATTCGGTCATAATACCAAACAAGATGTAATTCGGGGTTCTCCGAAACTACAATATTGCGGAGTTTGATAGCTTGATAATGAAGCGGCCAGATATGTGTACTTGATTGTTTCGACATCCACCAAAGGCGGGGTGCTAGTGCCTCGAGTGTTGGTGCACAGACATCTTTCTGAATGAAGTTCCAGAATTCTGTCGTATCGTCAAGTGGGATTTGAGGGTAGCCTAGGAGGGAGCTCGCAAGTTGCGAGCTGTTATCCTTACAACACAGTTCGTGCGCCTTCTTGAATGGTTTGGCAAAGGAAGAAGGGCTGTTTTGATGCTCCATATCCGTCTTGAGAATTATGGATCAAGGTGAAAATAAACAGAAAAGGAAAAATACAGCTTTGTTGAGAGGTGTTTCTTCGAAAGATAAGCCTCACCGAATTGGTTGGATGAGCACTCCTTGCTCAGGTTTCACGACTGCCAATCAGAATGCCATCTTATTGAACCCCGGCATTTCTGCTCAGCCCCAAACTACGCGCCTGCCTATGCAGCCTTACTATACTCATTCTAAATCCTTCCATGCGCCCATCGATGAATTCTGTCGTCCCCAAAGACAGATACTTCAGTATTTGACTGATCAAACTATCCACATCTTTGAAGCCTCTGCTAGAGCGATTTGACAATGCCGACAAAGCGTCGCAAACTGAATGCGCCAAAAGCCCAGGCGCAAGACTCACCCAAAGCACTCAGAGTGCCTCTGGCAATTGATCCCTCCGAGTTAGGAATCCAAGTCCTCGTTGATCCACCGAATCCAGCAGTTGAGTGAGTGGTTTCATATTCCTTGTGTTTATCTAGACTAGACGACTGATAGAAGTGGAACAGCATCATCGCGGTGCACGGCCTCGGAGCTACGCCATCGACGACCTGGACGAAACCAAAACCCCGTGCATCGAACAATGCTCCAGCCGAATCCTCTAATGCAGATGTGGAGGAGGAGCGCATCAACTGGCTTAGTCATAGTACAATGCTGCCGGCGGAGGTCAAGAATGCGCGGATTATAGCGTTCAATTACGATAGCAACTGGTACGGCGGAGATGCTGTGAGGGTCCGCCTGGATCATGTGGCGAATGATTTCATTGATAGAGTCCAGAGAAAACGAAAAGTAACATATTATACTTGCGAGCATAATAAACTAATACTAATAGTACGCAGGACTTCGCGAACCGTCCTTTGATTTTGATCGGCCATTGCTTTGGAGGTCTAGTAATCGAAAAGGTTAGTTTTAATGATTTACCTACTGATTAATTCATTCTAATGTATTCATAGGCTTTAATCAAACCTCACGCCCTCAATATACTAGACGCTACAACCGGTCTCGTTTTGCTTGGGACGCCACACCGTGGAACCGACGATCTTACGGCTGGAGGTATTGTTGAGCGCATCATTTTAGCCGGTGTTGAAGATATACACGAGAGCTCGTTGGCATCGCTGAGAGAGGGCAGTGAGATGGTATTGGACACAGTCCAGGATTTCGTATTAGCTGCGAATGCTAAGCAGGTATCTATTCATTGCTTCTTCGAACAGAGACGGTCGGCTGTAGACAAGATGCTTGGTAACAAGACTTTGGTATGTATGCGTCAGGAGTTGTAGAAGTCACACTAATCATCTCAGGATTTTATCGTCGACGAGAAATCAGCAACGCTTCAAGGCTGGCCGACATATGGGTTACCTTTGGACCACTATAAACTCAATAAATTTTCAAATCCTGAAGATGGGAACTGGCAGAGACTCTGTGGAGTGATTTCTGATCTTTGCGAAGATGCACCGAAGGCTCTAAGCCAGCAATATTTCGTTGGTAATTAGGGAGTTTATTTTATCTAGTTTCCAGCTCAATAATCAAATAACATTTGTACTTGCCTGACTGACGTCTTTCCTCGGCAGACCCTTGCGATCCCCAGACTCAGAGCTGTCTACAGGACCTGCGGACAACCGATCCTCGCCACGATAAGGAGCGTATCGAGAGCACGAAAGGTGGCTTGCTGCGAGACGTGTACCAGTGGATTTTCGAACATCCCGATTTCTGCAAATGGCGCAACGACGAACAGAGTCAATTGCTATGGATCAAAGGCGATCCTGGCAAAGGAAAAACGATGCTACTCTGTGGGATAATCAACGAGCTGAGCTCCGAGAGAACGCTCGGAGACGCAAGGGCTACCACGCTACTGTCGTACTTCTTCTGCCAGGCCACAGACCAACGTATTAATAGCGCTACGGCCGTGATACGTGGCCTTATATACCTGCTCATCGAACAACAACCTCCGCTCATATCGCACATGCGAAAGCGGTACGATCATGCTGGTAAAGCACTCTTCGAAGATGCAAATGCATGGGTGGCGTTATATGAGATCTTTACAAGCATTTTGCAAGACCCGAGCTTAAACAGCACCCACTTGATCGTCGACGCGCTTGATGAGTGTGTAACGGAATTGCCGCGGCTTCTAGCCCTCATTGCTGAAACATCTTCTCTATCTCGTGTCAAGTGGATTTTATCTAGTCGTAATAGAATTGACATCGAGCGGGAACTACGGCTTACTGAGTCACGGAAGAGGTTAAGTCTCGAGCTAAAAGAGAATGCAGAGCAGGTATCTCGTGCTGTCTCTGCGTATATCGACCATTGCTTCTCTGAAATTGCAGCAATAGGGCATATAATACCTGAGCAAAGCCAAGTCCAGGATATGTTGCAGCAAAAGTCTCAAGGGACATTTCTTTGGGTAGCTCTCGTTATCGAAGAACTCAAAAAGGCAGAGGTTTGGGAGGCAATCGAGGTTGTGAACGAAGCACCGGCCGGCTTAGTGGATCTGTATTGTCGGATGATGAAACAAATCCAGTTCCAAACCCGGAAAAAGCCAGAACTTTGCAGGGATATCCTTTCAGCCGCCACTACTGCGCATCGTCCGCTCCACCTTGCAGAACTCGGTGTACTTGCAGGTTTGCCGCCTGAGATTCTGAGCTCGGACGAGTCCATTACCACGATAGTCAAATTGTGTGGATCCTTCTTGACTATACGAGACAAGATCGTTTACACTGTCCATCAGTCAGCGCAGGATTTCTTGTCCACAAACACATTTGTTTTTCCTTCTGGGATAAAAGATATGCATTACACGATCTTCTCACGATCGCTAAAGATTATGTCAAAGACACTTCGATGTAATATCTATACCTTGAGAGCTCCCGGAATCACTATCGACCAAGTCAAGCAGCCCGATCCCGATCCCCTCGCTGCTGTACGGTATTCTTGTCTTTACTGGGTTGATCATCTACTTGAATGTCAATGTAAAAAAGACATAATCAAAGACCTCGAGGATAGTGGCCAGGTTTATAGCTTCCTTTGCCAGTACTTTTTATACTGGCTTGAGGCGCTAAGCCTGTTAAAAAGTATGTCAGAAGGCATAGTGATAATCAAGAAACTCGAGGATCTTCAAGTATGTGTCTAGGTATTCTATTTATAGTTTTAGAAAAATCTTCTAACATAAATCAGTTTGATAAAAGTACGATTTTAGAAATTTCATCCATGATGCTAAGCGTTTTGCCATATCCACTCGATCAATTATTGAACAGGCACCTCTTCAAACATATTGTTCGGCTCTTATTTTTGCCCCAGGGAAGAGTATCGTTCGACAAACCTTCGAGAAACTTATTCCATCTTGGATCCATACAAAGCCTAAAGTAGAAACACATTGGAGTGCGACGTTACAAACGCTCGAGGGCCACACTGATCTGGTCTGGTCTGTAGCTTTCTCCCCCGACGGCAAGCAGGTCGTATCTGGCTCGGACGACAAGACAATACGGCTCTGGGACGCGGCTACTGGAAAGGCGCAGCAGATATTCGAGGGCCACACTAATCCGGTCTGGTCTGTAGCCTTCTCCCCCGACGGCAAGCTATTGCCAATACTACGAGTCTTCAATCACTGGATTATAGATGGCGATACGAATATTCTTTGGCTACATCCAGATTACCGGGAAATTTGTTCAGCTTCTTGGAACAGAAGCCTTTATAATACTATTTTATAGGACCTTTGTGACGATCACTAAACTATAGGGAAACCCAAGGCAAGGTATAGACGTTTATTACGAGAACAATAAACTATAAAGGGAGGAAGGGGCTGGAAGAACCTCCCTTGTATACAGGAAATAAGTGGCACACAGGCCAATTGGAAGCGTACTAGCCACGTGAACCATGTGACGGGTGAATGGAAGTGACAGTCAGTTCTAGTACAACTAGTTACATGTCCACAGAGGCGGCCCGTTCTAGTATCAGCCAAAAATAGCAGAGGTGGTCTGTATTTACAATCTTTTTCAGCGAAGCGTCGCTAAGTCGATTTTGCAAGCGATTGTACTCTTCGGGGGCAGAGCGCAAAACAGTTTCAGAACAAAAGATTCGGGAAATAGAAAAGCTGCAAATAGAAGACAGCTGATTTGTGGGCCTTATTTTGCTTTTGGTCGGAGGATGCCGGCATACGGGAATTTTCTGACAGGGTACGCGCAGCTACAAGCGTCGCAGCTACAGATTTTATTACTTTGTAGGGTGGAGAGTAAAGTATATAATTTTACCGAGATTACTATGACCACACCGCTGATGACCGGGACCTTGATCGCTTAATCAGAGGAGGTATATAATCCCTTGTGGCGACGTCGTGTGATAGGCCACACCCCAGCCGCCCCAAGAGTGGCAATAGCATTTCAGTATTATAATAGAACCTGGATATCCGTATATAATCGATCTATATATTTAAAGGTGATAAAAGCTTAATAGTGTTATTATATATCAAGGGGTTTTATTTTAGTACTAAAAAAGACTTTTTGTAAATTTGAGGTGCGGCGGCGACGCGATAATAATTTTCGGAATTGATAGGCTGTGAGTGTTTGGGGGAGGTATATAATATAACTGAAATGAAAATGGATAGAAATTTTAGAACGTTTATAGATTTTATATTACTTGAACTTGAAGTACCTACGTTTTATTTCGTTACGGGGTGCGTTTCGGCACGCAGGGACAGACGTTAGTGTACATGGGATGATCACGTGGCACGAGCCGTAACGGCCGACGTTTTCCCGGGTGTGAACATCAGAACGCGGCGAGCGTGATGATATTCAAATGCATGCCGCTACATATCTGAACACCCCACTGAGCCCTTGTCCGTAATTACATTGTTGATTTCGATCTTAGCCTCCTGCGCTACCAGGCCTTTGATCGCTGTACGTATCCAAGAGGTAACAGTACGGGCACAATACAACGTCGCCCCGCGTTGCCTTTTCCTCCGCAACCAACAGGCATTAATCACCCCACACGACTAACGCATCTCCCCACGACCTTTCCTGAGATGCCAGCCGTTGCCCCCCCTAAACCGAGCCCTTCTCGCATCGCCTCAAAACGCTCGTTCGAAGCATCGGAGAAGCCAAACCATTCTTCGCCACAGAAACGAATGCGACTTGGAACCGAGGAAGCAGACTGCTCGGCAGAAGTAATGATATTCATAGTCCCTATACATTTACATTACTAACGAGGCATCGCGTACAGAGTATACCGCAGCAACCAAAACCTCTCCGCGCAAAACGACCATACGCATCGTTCCTTGAAAGCCCCGTCGAGCTATCACCTTCAAGTCCTACGCGGAAACGATATTGTCCAGAGTCTGTTGATAGTAGTGTGGTCCAGTGGGTCGAGTCCGCTCCAGCCTCGAAATCCTACCGAGAGAGACACTGTCGGTCGGACACTTTTCTTGCGCAACCAGACGCCGATATTATCTGCAGAAGACTTACGAAATCTGCGCCAACTATGGAGTACTCACAGGATGCTGACGGCTATACTGTGCCACCCACACCCACTTCCACAAGGGTTTATTCCTATGATGAGAATGACGACTCACGAGCCTCTCGGCCTGGTCCCGCAGTATCAGAAGTTAGTAGTGTTTCTACAGGAGGTCGAAAGAGTCTTGTGGACGACCCTTTTTATCGGGACAACAACTTGGCCGAGAACAATATCTTCATTCGGGACTTCTTTGAGGAACTTCCAGAAGGCATTGCCATACTTGTTGATCGTATTCGGAAAGGCCGCGACGCTTCAGTAATTCGGCAGGATGAGCGCTTGCACGATCTTGAGATGGGAGCCGCGGAAGCTGCTGTGGAAAATTATTTCAAAGCAACCGTTTTCCCCGATCCGGGACCATCGGACTGTCTTAAACGCATCGACAAGATTCCAATGGCCAAGAACGCTGCGCCAAATGTTGGGTCGAAACTCAAAGTCAGTAATCCTATGCCTGATATGCTGTATGGTTACAACCGCCAAGGAGCTTTCTCCGAACACCAAGTCCAACTTCGCTTTATGGGGAATGAAATGACAGCCAACAGCCAGGGCCTTCTATGCCCATTTTTTGTCATAGAGTTCAAAGCTGATGGTCCTGGAGGGTCTGGAAGTATGTGGGTAGCGACAAACCAATGTCTTGGGGGCTCCGCATCATGCGTTAACATTGTAGAACGCCTGAACCTCCAGCTAAGGCAATGCAATAAGAGGCCCCTTAACAGCGCTGCTTTCAGCATTGCGATGAATGGCACGGAGGCAAGACTCTATGTGTCCTGGAAACATGAAGAGCTCAAATACTACGCACGAAAAGTTGATAGTTTTCTGCTTCAAAGGCCCAAAGATTACGTGGAGTTCAATCATCACGTCCTGAACATCATCGATTGGGGCAAGGACGAACGCTTGAAAGATATACAAAGGGCATTGGACAGCCTCCAAGAGAATAGGAGAGTGTTGTCTGAGCAGGCCAAATCTCGTCCACCACCCACATCGGCGGAGGCCTCTTCAAGCAGCAGCAAGCGCCGACCCTCTCGCGGATCTAATGCAATGCGAGAGAACCCTCAACCTACACATTCTTCATGAACTCTGATTATCAGGCGAAGAGCCGGATTAGCTGCCAAACCCTCATCGATGAGAGAAATCGCGCGAATATAATTCAATCCAACAACGTCCGCTAATCAGGTACAACTTGACAGCCCTTTTCAACTGTTTTCTCTTTTTTTCACATGTGGGCGGGCAAGCGCGCAAATCTTGTCAAGATAGCTATGTTTTTGTAGATGTAAAATCAATTTTAGCACTCTTACTCGTGATCCTTCTTCATGGCCTATCGAAACTTCCCCGCCAACGGAAAGTCCAAATGCCCCAATTCCTCATTTGTTTTTTTGAAGAAAGTCGCAGACTCTTGAGCACAACGACTCCTCCATCTCAAACCTCGACCTGTAGCAGGACCTGTGGTATGGATAGCCGTTGTAAATATGATCACCGTACCCACAAATACACGCACGCCGCTCATCCAAAGGAATTACGCCTAGTCCTAACTTCGGTTGCCATTCCTCCTTGGAACGAAAAAAGTTGATTCGTCCGAACATTTTGTCAAACCTCCACAATAGATTCTGGAAAAGTAGTTTTTGATCGAACTTAGGTAATGAGTCGTCGGTAAGGAACGTTATCGTGTCGATTTTTGGATTCTTGCCCCCCCAAGTCAAAGCATCGGCTGCATAGACCATATTTTCTGCTTCACCACTCATTCGTCTTACGAACTCCGGGGCATCAATACGTTTCGTCGTACCTCCGGGAACGGTGATCGAAACCCAACTTTCCTGATTGAGTTCTGCTTCGTCTGTAATGTGCGGGTGGTAAAAGGCAATGTGTCGGATATCGTCCCTCTCAAGAGGTGAGAGAAAATACAACGGCGATTTTAATCGGAGATCAGGTCGCGCCTCGAAAAGTTCGGCAGCGGGGTAACCGCTTCCGTAATGCAGGAAATCGAAAAGCTGTGGTAGAATCACAACAACATCTCTTTCAAAACAGATAAAACCACCAAGACTGAAGGCTTTGTAGATTGTGAGTCCATATCCGCGTGCTTCTTGGCAGATGTGAAGAACCACTGGGGTGTGGGCCTGACGCGACCTTATGAATGCTGGGCCAGAATCTTTGGAACACTGAGGAATTTGGTGTCGAGATGTGTTCTTGGCTGGTGGCAAAGACATTGGAGGATCCATCAGCTGAAGTTCGATAAGCCTGGGCTCGTCAATGGAAAGTTTCCAGATATTCATCCTCAGCTCCAGCGGAAGGCTGGAAAATTGTGTTTGTGGCATTTCAGGCGTTCGCAGTGTTCAAGTTGTCAGTGGAAGGGGGGATAGAAGACTCAGAGTAGGGGAAAAATCATGAGTTGATGGAGAGCATGGATGATATGGTCCACGAACGCAGCTTTTAAAGAGCTGCTGCCTGCACTAGGCTCGCCACATACCCCATTTTACCTCAAATAAGCAGCTGCATTTACAGTCTTCGCTAGAGGTGGTGGAGGCGTCACCAACGTTGCCCGCGCCGTTCGAACCAGCCGTACTAGGACTGACGGCTTCAGATCACGACGAATAATTTCTGATGAGCGTCGTATTTAATGCCTGATGAGGTAAGCTCTGATATCTGTCGTGCGAGGCAAAAAACGCGCTGTCGTCTCTCGGGGGCTACGTCCCGGGTAGAAGTTTGGCAAATGTTGTAGCGTGTAAACCATCTTTGAGGAAAATACGATTCAGTAGCCCATATGTGGCCTCTAATGGCAAAGTCTTCTGGAAATGGACCACTCTCGAAAGAAAGTGCATCGTTTTCACTTCTATACTCCTGTGAGAAGCCGTTCAGAGCTTTCGCCAAGAGGCTCCAAGGCATGCAGCGAAGAAGCGACTGTATGAACAGGCATTTTGAATGGCGACCTATGCTGTATACAAATACGAGAGTTATATGAATGAATGGCCAACTTTGTGGGTTGTTAATTCTTCTGAGAGCAATTTCAAGCGCTGGGAAAAGCAGTTCATTTCCAGTGAAGGGCTTGTCTTTGATAAGGACGTGAGAGTTCTGACAAGAACTTGTTATCGCACAAAGCTTGAGGTGGGTCGAAAAGTGATTGCTTCCACATCCAAAGTCCAGAAAGGCATTTATATTACAAACAGCTATGAAAATGCTCGTATCCCGGAACTCAGAACATTCTTTTTCATACTGCTCGTCGAAACGCCAAAGAAATTCGGTGATAGCTCCGATCTTCTTCTCTCTAGTCATTACAGAAAGAGCGGAAAAGGCCCTAGAGTTTCGGAACAGTTGCTGAATCGCTGCTATAAATGATGACACCAACGTGCCGTTCCCGCACAAAGGTTTCGGAATCCTTGCTGCGAGTAATTCCAGAATCGATTTTGAGGCACCATGAACAGGCGTAGCAACGCAGAGAGATTTTCCAAAATAGTAAAACTTTTGCAGACGATCTGAAGATGCCAACCCCAGTTGATGATACAACTTTCCGGTATTTGCATCAAGCTCCAGAGCTTCGGAAAACCAACTGAATGCTACTTGGCCCCAAATTCGTTTTTCTTCTGGATCTTGAATTTCAACATCCATCCGGCAAAGCGAGATCTCTCCCAGATACTCCGTCCATAATCTCCTGAAATGTGGAGCCTGCTCGTATAAGAGAGCAATTGTCGCATACGATTGGTGAATAAAAGAGACAATATGCTCGAATGAAAATGGGAGTAAGTTTTTCAGTATCGTCAACAATGAGTAAATTCCATGGGTCCACATTCGTGCGGGAATGTTGGAATCCAAGGCTAAGGGCCGATTCGGCGTAAGCTGGCAATTTCCTGGAGAATGAACGAAGAAATCATTGTACTTGGAAAGCAGATTAGAGTGTAAAGATATCAGTATCTGTAATCTTTCTATACTTATACCTTCTGTCACACCAGGCTGGTCTAGCACGATGTTCCAGATCTTGTCATTTTCAATGCTCTCAGCTTCCATTCGAGCAAGATGTGTAAACATTGATCCAACTTCTGGGGGATGTCTATCTGGCGACACAGGAATGACATAGGTATTTTTATCCATGATACCTTTCAAGGTTCGGATGATGGGTATCAATTCTGGATTGTGATAAAAGTAACTTAGTTCGGGTGTTTTAGTTATCCAACAAACTCACTTCTGGCGTAATCCACATTTGGCTTAATAGCTTCATCGTTCGTTTTCCAGACTTTCTGGAACCCTTCCAATATTCCACAGAGTCATGCAGCTTTTTATTTCTGCGGAAGTCTGGCTGATAACGGGTGGAGTCTGTGGATTGGTATTCGCCAGCCCTGTCCCGACCAGCTCAACTATCACCGGAAGTTCTCTCATACCCGTATCGACTCTTGTGGAGGCGATTATCGTTGTGTCACCAGTCTTTTCATCAAGTATGCTATCAGACCTTATCGATATGTGAGCTTATTTCTTTCAAGGCAGCAACTCAGTTTCTGGGTTATCAAGTACAAGTGTCTTGGAACATGGAACGACGACTTCCTCATCCCACACATCTACCCTCCTAGGCTCTGAGCATACGACTACTACCTGCTCTAAACCACAGATGCTGCCTACGTCAACCAATTCGGTTTCTACGAGCTTCTTGAAATGTTCAACGCACCCAAATTCCACCAGTGGGGGATCATCTGAAGTTCTGACAGCTACACCCGTCACTACCACAATCACCAGCACTACTACCATCACAATCAGTCTTGCTACGTCTACAATAACGTCTATAATGGGATCAACTCAGACCACATGATACCAACTGTGACTTTCATACAGGGCGCTGCAGTGAGGGGCTGTCTACAGCCGGAAAGGGCTTGGAATAAAGGGCATCCGTTACAGGCGGAAAGGGCAGCGCTAAATTTAGACTTCTGCTAGCATATATAAGCATTCGTTCTTCTCACACTTTTATCAATCTTCTTTTTTGGTAAACTTGTTCAAAATGCTTAGTCACTCTAAATATTGCGATCAAAAGATACCCAGCATGGCAAAGCCAAGATCTGAGACCCGTTCTAGAACCTTAGCGGATACTAAACAAAAGCCACTAAGATCGATAAGAATAATACTTAAAAAAAATTCCGACGGAAAGATGACTTCAAAAAATGAAGGCTTGAGGAGATCTGCAAGGCTGGCAGAGAAGAGGGCAAAGGAAGAAACAAGTACATAGAGCTGTCAAAATGAAATTTTAGTTTCCATTGTCAGATATTCTGGGTTAGTATCTGTGCCATCTAATCGCTCCTATTCCCCACCTGCCCAAGTTCCAGGATTTCGAGCTCCCCGGACGTGAGAGACGAGACATCGCCTCCGGATATGAGTGACTCGTCACTTCCAGACTCCACAGACATGTCGGCACTCAGAGTTTGACTCGACTCGCCATCCGAGGATGCAGCCCGCTCGGAGGCGTTGTCTGGCTTCGACTGCTCATGTGCGATACTGGCGGCTTTGGAACGGATTATGAAAGGCTGTTGAATTGGATAGACTTTCAACAGCTTCCTGTTCTGGGGAATATAAAAGTTTCCAAAATCCAAGTCATTTAGCAAACCCACAAATTGGATCCAATCTCGACCTAGAATGAGCGTGGACAAGTTGGGAACGATTAGACAATTTATGGTAGCTTGATAATCTGCAACCCTAATACTCAAGCTCGTGCTCCTCTGCTTGATTCTTTGGTTTTGAGAAGGGTCTGTTCGATCAATTAGGGCAGATGGAGCAAAGTTGAACCGGACTTGACTGTCAATTCTAACCGGAACATGTACGTTGCCATTCGTTGAATTTACCAGACCCTGGGTCCAGAAGTAGTAACAGTTGACTCGTGGGGTCATAGTCCAAGGCGGAATCTGTAGCTTGTGGCTCTGTCGAGAAGAAGGAACATAAGGAGCGAGTGGCGACTCGACAATGGGCTCTTTATTTGACTCTGCCTTTTCGACATTTGCCACAGGAGGGATCCAGGTATGGATTATGGGAATAAACTTGTGGGAGTCTATCTTTGGCTCTGAACCCCTCCCAGAATCGTTCACTGGTGATTTTGGGGGAGCCATATCAACGCTCTGGCTGGCTTGACGGGGAGCCGCTGGATAAGCTTCGTTGGGAACTGATTTCAAGCCCCATTTGCGCGGAGTCTCATTGTCAAACTTGAAAATATTTGAATCATCCCTTCCTTCATATCGCTTGAGTGTGGATCGAATAGCATCGGAAGAGAATTGTGACTCTGGATATTTTTGCAAAATCCAGTCGTAGATTTGAAGCACAGTGATAGCAGACGGTGATGAATCCTCCAAACATTCATTGATTACCAGTCTCAATGTCTTGGGAGAGGATGACTGAGTATTCATATTGTGACAATTGGCTGACTGATAAGTGATGGAGGGGGGACTATTAATTCGAAACTGAACGGACCCCGTGGGTATTTAACATGCAGACTATATGACAGCAAAATCAGGCGGCTGCAGCAACATAAAGTATAACTGTAATTTCTAAGTCCGAAATAATAATCACATGTTGGAATATCCGTATTCGGCGCCCGTCTGAGTTGCCCATCACAAAGAGCCATTTCCTGCCGCCTGTGTCCTACTCCCGGCCGCTGGACTCAGCGGCTGACCTTCTTTTATTGAGACCCATGGTTGATTGGTATTTGGACCAAATTATCAGAAGGTCCTTCGAGATAGTAAATGTGTTCTTCGGATCCTCTGGACAACTTGACACTTTCGATCCATTTTTGGCCCAGGAAGATTGAGGAGACCACTGAAAACACCCCGGCACAAACAACTCGATCGATGCCTGACACTCTGATATTGAACCAGCAATATTGGTTGGTACTGATCTCTTCATTGAAGAGTCTAATACTCAATACCTTGCCAGTATAAAGACTTAAATTTAGATTATCAGCCAACCAGAAGGGAATTATGTTGAACGGTATTGCGCTATATATAACAACTCGTTCTGGTTTTACTGTCGTACTTGCAGATGAGAGTATCCCTTGAGTGAGAAAATCAAAGTTGTTGACCTTATTTGCAAGTGAAACTGGGTTTGGGATACTCGTCTTTTCCCAGTCTCGAACGGACCAAAAGATCTGACCGTCCGAAGTCGGAAGAGCGTCGACTGGTACGAATATATGTCCTTCATTCTCCAAAATCTCTCCGATACGAAACTCACTCAATTGCACGTTGGGATGCGTGCGGGAAATCCACCTGGTGATGCCTCTAGGTGTCAACGCCTCTGATGAGCTCAAAATACATAGGGAGACTAATTGAGCATATTGCTTTTCGTAGAGGTAGGAAAGTTTATCTGAATCTGAAAGTAGCCAAGTAGGGAGTACGGACTCCATCGTTAAGAGAGTGTTAAGAGAGCATACAGTAGTTCCAGTTTATACTGTCCGGTTTTCCGAGTCTTCGAATCTTATAGAAGAGCAGTGGGGCTGATTAGGGCGCCTTTCGGTGAAGTTTGGGGGTTTTCTGCTGATTTTGGCTTCTTCAAATTGGAACCAACCCAATCAATCTTAATGAAAACTTTTGAGTACAAAATCATTCAATGCCTCCCAACGGTACGCCCTACGCAAAGATGAGGATCTCTACGGCATCTCAAGACCACACTAAGCTGCTTCGGAAACTACTTCTCCTTTTAGATAAACTACTTCACCTGTTAACAGAAGACAGACGCGAATCATTGTCCCTTGAAGGCAAGGTCATTTATTTACATGCTATAGGTAAACTCGCTTCTGCTGACAGGCCATCACGATCAACTCTGGCGGTAGTTTGGAACAAAGAGAAAATTGGGGCCCAAGAAACTTTTCCCACAACATGTCAAATTTTAATATTCACTCTAGGATTAGCAGAGTTTGAGTCGCAAGAACTTCTCCTTGGCATATATAGAAACAAACTCTGGCCAATTTTCACAGGGGAAGCTCCCAACGGCACACGTGTAAAGTTACTTAAACTATACACATGTGAATCCGACGCGATGTGGAAAGTTGAATCGATTGATTTTGAAAATGGAGAGCTTAGGGGATGGAAGTGGAACGGAATATAAAACTCGAGCATCGTCTTGACCTCGTCGATGAAAATGGTCGACAGGTCTCTAACACAACACTTATATCCTGTTGCAAAATTGTCAAAACGTGACTAGACGCAGATGCGGCGTGTAAAGACTATATCAAATCAGGGACTGTAGTATACCTTAGAACAGAATTTCGTTTTAAGTATGAAGCTCGTTCCCTTCCCGTTTGCTTGCCGTATTCATGAAGTAATTGACTTCTTTGCGAAGGTGTATGTAAATAATACATGGGAACTTAGTTGAAGGGTACTGGCAAGTTCATGAGTAGGAATGCTAAGAGAACCAATATACACCTAGAACATAACAAAAGTAATGGTCCGACAGCAGAGCCATTGGTATATTATAAAAGCAACAGATAACTGAGTTCACGAAATGCTTGAAGAAGGATGAAGAGACAGACTTGAGTATATGCGTGTCGCGTTGTTTTCAAACACAAGCTATAGCAATTGGAAAAAATCCGAAGACGAACTAGAATTCCCAAACAGAATGACAAGAACTTTCAAAATCGACATATTGGTGTCCTCCGTCATCCGTTGACTGGCCCTGACTATTAGTCCCGTATACGTAGTCTCGAACACGAACTAGGTCCTCGAGTTCTTTAGAAGTGAAGTCATCGGTGTTGGGTGCATTTGAAACGTGCGAAGAACTGACCGGCTCAGAGGTCGCGGAGGCGGTGGCCGTCCAATTGCTGAAGCTCGTCAATTCTTCCTCGCCAACTTGTTCAACCTCAAACGATCCTAAGAATAGCTTACTGCGTAACCAGTCTGTTCCAAAATGCTCTTGTGCCTTTCTCATGACATCTTCGCTGGATTCGCCAGTTCTTATTCGCTTTGATCAATGAGGAGAAGTTTCAGAAGAGAGCAAGTCTGCCCGTTCCCCTTTCCTCTTAGGAGCCTCCGTTACTTCTGGTTGTGACTCCTGTGCTAGAGGGTCAGTTTCTGAAGATAGACCCCATAATAAGATTACTTCTCTGTGTGCGAATGAATCCTCTGTGCTGGTGTAAGCTATTAACGGAGCCGGTATGGAAGTTGTGGTACGAGGCTTCGCGACAAGCCTTTTAGCCCATATCAAACAAGACAGAGCCGATTCCTTTCGCTCTGGAGCTATGACTAACAGGGCCGTAGATAGAAAATCCGCCATTTCATCGCCTTTATAGCTATTTGCCTGAGCAATAATGCTCTTATACCACAAAGTTCCGGGGCCTCTGCGTTCTGGTAGTCTAAAGGTCTATTCGAGAGTGACCAGGCCGGGAGACCAGATATCGACAGCTTCGGCATTATCACTCCGCCCAAAACGTTGACTATAGTCAACCTCTGGTGCTAGATAGAGAGATGTTTCAAGATATGCACTCAAACCTATCGAGGCTGTCGAGAGACCGAAATCGGAAATTTGGATGCGAAGAGGGCTTAATGTCACGATGTAGTAAGTCTTGACCGTGAGCGGCTTGTAGTGCGTCAAGACACTGACAAACTAAGCTCACGGCTTCTTCGGTAGTGATAGGGCTGATTCCGTTTTGAGCCGCGAGATCTCGTGTGGAACATACTCCGTGATTAGACGTGGCGTTGGCGTTTCGTCAGCAGACACGAACTTCACAATGGTGGTTCTGTGCAAAGACTAATTGCCAAACAATCTGGGACTTTAAAAGGAGTCAGAACATACATTTGAGAGCTGTGAAGCACATTTGAGGAAATCGATCTCTTGATACCAAGTACTGGGTACGTCATCGAACTTTTTGGAGGCATATACAACTCCGGCACTGACATTCTCTACACGTTCCAGTTTCACGTGAGAGGGGTTGGCTGGGGAGCCAAAAGCGACAAGGCTAGGCTTTGGAATGGAATTTGGGTCGTCCATCTTCAAGAGATCTGGGCTCAAGGGGTTTGGTAGAGCTGAAAAATAACGAGCAGCTGCATATTGGAGAAAAAGACGAACGTCGCTGAGTGACAAAAAGCGAATCAGGGATTATCGTGTGCCGCTATAGCAAGAGCAGTTTATTGGACGGTGTGCGGGGCACTGTTTGGTCGATACGCCAACGGTGTGCCCACCCGTACCCGTCTACGCTACTCTCCTAGTTGTTCGTACCTCCACTGCTCTACCTCATACCTTCTCTCCAGAATCCAGAGCTTCAGGTCGTGTGCTTTTACTATTGTGCCGCAAAACTTTGTGGGGTCGTCCGTACCTGCGGCTTTTTATCCCTTCTGCTCGGCTGCGCTCTAATTGGCAGAGCTCTTGGACACACATTCTCGATAGGCTGGAGGTTTCGACGAGACCAGACGCCCTTCATTCCTCTCCCACGTCTTCCTCCCTCTTTGAATCCAAGTCCGCGCTACCCTGAGGGTAGGACTATCTGCTCGGCGAAGCTGAAGCTACAGAAATCTGCCCGACACTTTCCATCCCACGCAAAACCTCAAGCCGAGATTGCAAAATAGAAAGTCGCCAAATCCTCACACATCCCTCGAACAAAGCCCGGACATGGCTCCTTGTGCAACAGGGAAGGACTTTGTCATCTCAGAAAACCAAGAGTGTCGAACGATACACGTCTTTCGCCCATTCCACGTCGGTAGAGAGCTGATGGTGTTCGATCCGAGACGAGACAATACTTCATATCCTCATGGCATGATCTGGAAAGTGAAAGACTTTGTTAGAGATCTGGAGGACATCTCAAGCAGTCTATACTCTACAGTGGACCCCGAAACTGCAAAGTCTGTTATTGCCGGTTTGAAAGAGATTCTTGCCATTTCTGATAACTGGACACAAATGACCTTAGGGGACTTCATGAGGCAGTCACCTGGTGCACGACAAGTCTAAGACGACCGTGAATCCGACGTTAGCTCGGGATGACAGAACATGTCAGGAGTTGCCGGAAGCTTGATAGCATATCCGGAGTGCTTGGAACTAGCCGCAAGAAAGGATGGAGAAGCATGCATTAAACTTCAGGTTTGTGGACCACGAGGTGGACTCAAGAGCCTGCGGCTTGGAAGAGAAGCACTACTCACTTGGGGAGTAGGGGCTAGTTATGATGCGAGGATGTCAACCCTGTACTTCACGTTATGGAGTGGGGGTTGAATGAGTAGTGATAATGAAGCTATGTTCCCATCACATTGACCGATCTTTGATCGACTTGCCATCGTGAGTCTGTATACCCTTGGAACCGCATTCCTCGAGTGTCTTTTTCTTTTTTATTAGGTAAATTACAAAGTCAGGGAGCTGAAGAAACTTGATAACTTATTGCCGGTATGCTTTCATAGGCACCTATTGCTAACTTGCACTGGCCCTCCTCCGCGGAATTTAGACCTTTTTATACTTCTGCTTCTCTAATGCCAATTCCCCAGCGAGGTACTCGTCTTCCCTGCTGCACGACTATCGGATGGGCATTTTCATCTTCAACCATCTCGTTGCTGAGGACCCTTGGTACCCTGCAAGGTACGTTGCGTGCTCCTACAACAGGCACTGGCGATATGTTGGACAGCTCCGATGTCTGCCGTATGATTCGTCTGTAGTCTTTCTCATTATTGCGATAGGGGCGTTTCTTAGCATTATCAGTCGCAAAAGTGATTGTTTTGATACGGCGAATATCGTTTGACAGCGTAGCAGCCATATGAATCATCCTGCGAGCTTGAAGCCCGAAAAGACGTCGATGAGAAAAAAAGGAAAATAGAAGCCAACGCGTTGCAGCGAAGTGGTGTCAGATTGTGAAAGAATTTCTTTCTTCAATTTGTTTGGCTGCAAGAGATATTTGTCGAAAGGGGGATTGAGGCAGCCAAGTTGGATGAAGAAAGCTGGAGATATGATGATGACATCGACACTGAAGTCAAAGTAACATCCGAGCTCTGATTTTGAGAATATTGAGAGACCATATCGTCTTGATTCTTGACAGATATGGAGGATAAGCGGTGACGGGATGGGGAGCGCGACCGCCAGCCTCTTGTGATCAGTAGTATCGACTTGGCGTTGGGATTTTGGATAGACTTCGATTGTTTGCGGCTCAGATACAAGACTCCATATTTTCATCCGTATCTCAGGCCCCAAAAGTTCAAAATGTGGCTTGTGGAATGACAACATTGTTGATTGTGATTAGAAACGGGATTGTAGTTAAAATTCACAAGTAGACATTGCAGTGCCGTTTTAGGCTGCAGCCTCTGCTACTCATGAGGCACATCGATGGCGGCGGTTTTCGACGCCGACGTCGCTAACGGCGTTCTTGGGGACAATTTGCGCAGAAGATGGAGACTTTTTAAATCTTAACTACGCACACGTGTATCAGTTTCAAGTATACTAATACTGCACTGCCTTAGGAACTGACTGGACCTTGGTTGGGGTAGGGAGTAGTGAGCTTCGAGGTCATCAGTGGCGAAAGATGGCCAAGTCTTGGCGGAAAGTTTACCCCCCAACCATCGAGCAGTGAAGACCTTAGTTACCTCCGTGCATCACATGGAATCCTGAACTTGAAGCAGTGGAGCTAATTGGTCTTTTGAGCTCTGTCACTATAGCAGAGATCTTTAGACTCACACATCTTCAGATGAATGCAATGGATGGCTAGATGAAATACAATGCGAGAATTGTCATTTTACCTCAAGGACCTGTCAAGATGGGTGCTTAGTCAGCCAGCACCTCAGGGGTTTGTCGTGGACGCACAAGACTATCTATGAATACTTTATACGTATATAGAGACCCGAGCCCCGACATGCACAACACCACGAGTGAAGAATTAAAGGGATCAGCTTCATTCGAGTCTGCCTCGCGCAGATCTCTTATCCCCGCTTCGACCCAACTGCCGCTAGAGTCCGGGATGTTCGAGCCCGAGGAGGAGTTTGAGGAGCTTTACAAATCTTTCGAAATGAACAACAAGGAAGGATACCAGATGATGCCCGAAAATACCTCTCAGGAGCCACATAGACAGCAGTACCAACCGTTCGGCTCTAACATGGCACACTCCTCTGCCGTCATTGTTCGACCCCAATTTGTTCTACCTCCACTCGAACCGGCTGGACTGGCCCAGAACTCAAGCATGGGCTATTCAAGCGGACAGGAGCACATTCGAGGATTTGAGCCACTAGACTCGCAAACCAGAAGCGGAGCTCCCCTCGATGCTCATCACGAATCTGCGAACAGTGCGCCTCGCGATGGCTCTGCCAACAATACTACAATGCCTGTTGGGAAGATCACGAAGAAGACATTTGTTTGTCACTGTGACAAAAGATACCGGTATTCCAGACAAGCGGATTTGGACCGCCATAAACGCACACGTAAGTCTTGTTATCTCCCTGTACCGAAAAGTCTAACCTGGGGATAGATAACGGCGAACGACGATATAGTTGCAAACTATGTCAACGCAGATTCAACAGAAGTGATGCTCAAAAGCGCCACTCTAAGATATGCTCCTCGCGCGAGCCACTTGTCGTCAAGGAGCAGGGGAACACTATTTGAACGGCGTCAGCAGCATGGACAGCCTACCCAATAATTACGTGAGAGCTTGAAGTTAGGCACTATAACGGCAGTACGGTTGCAATTGGTATTTGAAATGTGATGAGCAGATGATGCAATTTGTTGATTTTGAGATACAGACAGTTGGCACAAAGAATTTCATTACCCGCTCCGATCTGATAATTTGACGTGAATGTCCTCAACTTCCGGTGCTTCCTTGTGTTCAAATCTTGAGTTCTTTCTCAGCCAATTCTAACAAAACCAAATATTCGTTATCGACAACGATGATGATTCCTCAGAAATTCCTTTTCGTCTCTCCTGTCAATTTGAAGAACATTTGCGGCTCCTCTGTGTGGATATCCAGACCTAGGACTGGGCCAAGCTTGGCTGCCATGTGAATGGGAGAAAAATGAGAACTCCAAGTCTTACAACTATTTATCTCTTGGATGAGGATAGAACTTCCCCTAGGTCATCGCTACCGAAAGATCTTTCCGCAGATTACTCCAGTTCCAGCGTCCACACGTATGGAATTTGGAGAGAAACCCACAAACGCTTCTCACGTTGCGAGTCATGGAATTGGAATATACTTGTGAGAGATTCCGAGCAGAAGAAACTGGCGTTCGTTTGGTGGGCATACAGGAAGTCCTCTTACCAGGTGCGAAGTATTGACATGGCATGTTCCTCCTGCTGCAGGGCCCGCACAAGGCTTTTCATGGTCCACAGCTCCCTTCGAAATCTTCGACATACAGCAACTTTTACACGATTGCTGGGAAGTACATATGTTCACTTCGTTTTGCCCAAATTGTGCCTTAAATTATTTGCTTCAATGTGGGTCGGTATGAAAGTCCAGACTGGGCAAATAGTTCCAAGAGATCATGCTCTATCGAAGGTCCAAAACGTAAAACACATTTGATTTCTAATAGAAGCAACTGACTAGATTCATCCCTTCAATCCAAATTATTTAACATGAGATAACCCTCAAGTAGTCCTTGGTCTCACATGTCTCGCATAACCATTCACCTGGACTGTGGAGGTATCTCACACAGCCGTAATGAAACCACTTGACCTGGCATTGACCACTACCACACTCCACCATTTCACCATAAGACTGTTTTTGGCAAAGACACCAAATTCTGCCTTCATCATTATCATCACTACCGTTGTCGTCATCAACGTCTGATGTTGGTATTTGGTTATGCTTGCGCTTTCTCGGGTTGGATGTTTGTAGAGCAGCACCAACTTTCTGGCGCGTTCTTGCCGTACCAGTCGGACTCTGGGCTCTAGATGAGGACCTTGCTTGGGTTGCACCTTTGGCTCCTACTGAAACAAGTCCTCTCTTCTGTCGTTTGCAGGGATCTGGGTTGGATGGCTGGATGTCCAGTGTGACCGAGTGAGGACCTTTGGCACTAATATGATGGGTATCGTTGAATGCCTTGGCTGATTGGCAGTTCTGGGAGCTGCAAAAACATGGGTTCGGTACCCTTCCCCTGCCGTAGTGAATAGTGACCTCTTCCTGCGGGCTAATGTTTCGAGTTGCAAAAACAGCGACCCGGATGTAACCTCTCACTACCCATTTTTCCAGGCGACAGTTTGGAGCGCAGCTATGATTGATCATCCTTGCCGAACTGCCTCTGGTTCCATCGATGTAGAGATTCTTGCCATTGGATGCTCGGACGGAGACACCCAGGATATATGTGTTGGATCCCTAGCAACTGTCAGTTCTGCTGTGAAATCAGAATCATCGGCCTTACATCGTCGCGCATTTTTTGCAATTGCTTCTCAGATATGACCTCTCCAGTATATTCCACAACTGCTGCGCCCTCAGAGATTGCGTTGAGAGTTTGCAGGCCATTGCCCCGCAGTACGCCAGTCTGGAAAATTTGCAGCGAGTTCGGTTTCAAGTCAGTAATGGCTTTGTTGCAACAGAACTCTTCATGTGCACATTCATAAAGCATCGCTTGGTTTTCGAAACAGACAGCCTCTGTCTTCTGACGGAGAAGGTGTTCTTCTAGTTGTTCGGGGCTCCAGACGAGGAAAGCGCTGGGTGGCCATTCGGGCTCCGAATTGTCGGCTCTTGTAGAAGGTCGGTGATTAACTAGAAATTGTAAGCATATCATTAAGAGAAGAACAGAGTCTTGGACCTAGTCTGGGCTTTAGCCGTGGAGAGAATGTGGAGGCCTTTGAGATTTGGTCTGATTTTATCACGGGAATGGCATTCGGGGTTCGCGTTGGGAATGCATGATTTGCATCTTCACTGCTCCGGTTGGGCTCCTTAGGCTGGACCAACCATTTCATCCATTGCAATGGAGCTTTCAACATCTTGACTAAAGTAGCCACGAGTCGCAAGTACCGAGAATAGCGAAAGTAGTGCATCGTGCTTCGAAGAGGGGCTGCTCTCTGAGTATTTATAACATAATGCCGAGAAATATGACGTCTGTAAGTCGATCCGAGGGCTCATGCGTTTCGTTCGGCTACCAGAAACACCTTCTTTCAGTTGCACCAGGTTCAGGGACATGTATGCCTTTGGAAAGTTTGCTCTCGCTGTAAGCGAGGGTGAGGGGACATTGTCGCAACGACCTCCTGGTCCCTCCGCCACGATAAAAGGGTTTGGCGTCCTGGGCAGTGGAGAAACTCCTCTAAGACAGATCGTCCCTAGAAAGGTGGATTATGAAGCGCTGGCATGGACACTGCATCGTTTTTGGGGCGGAGCTAGGGTGTGATCCTTGTTTTGAGAGGCTCCTGCGCCAAGAAAAATATGGTGGCTGCATAGACCACATCCGGGGAACTGGGTGAGATAAGAATACCGGAAGGGGCGGGCCATGAAGGTCTGATAAGTTGGGCGTGGCAGAATGTGACTGGATTGTGAGCCCTCGTGACCCGACTCTCGAGGGCTGATGCTTCAAACGATTTGGTGGTGGCTGCATGAAGTGGAAGGGCAAGGGCGGCGCCCAACAAAAGTACTTAATATATTGATGGTGGAAATGGTCGATTCTCTCCGGAGTATGATTTCTCGCACGTGCATACTGAAGATGGTAGAAGCTTTTGGTAGTAGTCCATTCATCCACCGGTAAAGACAGAGATCAATGTAAAAATCGTCAAGAAATGCAATTGTGGGGCAAAGAGATCAGAATGTGAGGTTGATCTGCATGGCAAGACGTGAATGGGAACACATAAATGCCCATAAATGCTCTTCCACCTGTGTTGTCCTTCTATCTCTCCACCTCCCGTGCTCCAGACCAGCCATCCTCATCGACAACAACCTTCGACGATCTTTCCATCAACCAGGCTCAGGGAAGTATCACTACTAGACGGGCCGCAGCCTTTTTTCTCGCCGTTGAGGAAGATGGACTCTCAGTTCTGCAATGTGGTAGTACAGATCCATACACACTGGCTATCCCTGAACACATTGTCGGTTTCTGAAATTTCTCAACGTCCCTCCAATAAAGCAAGGTCTCGTCCGTATCCTAGCAATTGGCTACAGACAACCACGCCTTTTGCTTGTATCCTATGCGATTGCAGATGGTGTCACAGTATTGAATGGATGGGATCACTGATCGACAACTCAAACCGCGAAGGATGCCTGTCATGACGGTGAGGGGGAGTGTCTCATATGCTGATTTGCTGACCGGATAGATGACCGGTGGATACTTGAGAGTGTGAGCAAAATCTTGATGCTGTAATGCTGCTATGCGCCACACTCAAGTCGTAAGGAGAGGCCTTGGCTGACCTGGCTTGCTTCGTCGCAAGGTTAGAAGGTGTTGAGCCCGAGAGGAGAAATGAGCTGGCCTTCAACGTATTTCAATATGGGCAAAGCCTTTGGACATGCCCGCAACGACCATTCACACCACAAGCCAGGGTTCGGCCATGCCTCTCCCAAATATCGAGCACATTAGGGTAAAGAAGATGCCTGCCTTTCACACTCTGGTAAGCCAACAGCAACTTCACTCAGAAGAATGAAAGCACCTCTCCGCTGCCCAACCGAACAGTTCGTATGGGTCCGAGTCGAACAAGTCCCCCACTGAATCGATTCGTGCCCCAATCAAAGTCAAGTCATGCGGGGAAGGGAAATCGTAGGTACCATCGAGAAACAGAATCATACAGGTTGAAATCGAAAGGCGCTCCAATCAAGTCAAGACTTAAATAGTGAGTAAAAGGGCGTAGAAGCTGCAGTTGCAAACAGCTACGGTAGCCACGAGAAATTCATCTTTCCAACAGGTCAGAATCAAATTCTAGTTAAATATTCTCTCAACGTGTGGCTTTCGAGCGGCGATCAAAGTCACGATGAAGTTAGAAGCCAAAGGCTGATCGTAGTAAGAACTCAGTCCAGTTTGAGAAACGAGAGCTAGCAGCACGTTGGAGCAGCCAAACCCTCTGCTGATTCCCCTGCTTTAGCTGCCGCGGGTGATGATATACCAAATGCTATTCTTCGATACTGCCTAACGTCGCCCCCTTACCCAAGGCGTTGGCTCGTGGAGGGAAGGGTGATATTGGTGTCCGCCCGTCTTGCGACCATCCACTCGCAGCCTCGCCGGAGATACGTCGTCGTGGTGGGGCTCGGCAAGTGAATTGAGCTGGCGAGGCTAGGCGCTGGCTTGGAACCGCCGGAGGCAAGGGTGACGCGGAGATAAAGTTTGTGCCGCGCTGCTGTGAAGCGCTGCCGCATGCACCAATCAGTCATAATGTAACTGTAACTATATCCACCTGCCGTGCGGCGCCGTACCGGTCTAGGAAGACCGATCGCGCACGTACGCTGAGGATGCAAACGTTTCGAAGAATACCACATGTCGCCATCTGTCGGTGCTTGTTTTTGGAAACGCCAACCCATCAGGTATCGTCGATAGCAGAGACTTGTTCGACATCCAGAGTGTGAGCTGTGATGTCGATGGCAGCGCAGGCACGGCGCCATGCCGCAACACTGCCGTAGGCTGCTTTGATAAACGATGTTTTATTGTGTGCCGAAGGACGGTCGGTATCTCCACCGAGTCCTTTGAAGACAGCAGGCGGGTCGTCATCAATGCCGGAGTGCGCACGCTTAGCTAAAATCACCGCGGCAGGGATTGGCTCCTTGATAAGTTGAGGAAGTCCAACCAGAGGAGCACGCGGAGTGGCTGCAGGCGTTACAGACGATATCACTGGGGCACTGGACGAGAAGAAGGTCACGATGCTGTGAGTTTCAACAGATGCTGTGCCTGGATCGAATTTGCGAGGTATTGGGGGCCGACGCATGGTGGCAGATGTTGCAACGTTGGGAACGAGTGTGAAAGATCGAAGTGAGCGAATGCAACTCTGTGTGAAGTTGGCGTCGTGATTGAAGAGAGAAGATATTACGAAGCACTAGATGGCCATGTTGGTGACTCCACTCACGGCTGGGAGAAGGCGCACCCCGCCGCCAACGTCCCCACGACACACCAAGAGCGGGATGAGAGTGACTGGCAATGGCCCCAGCACAGACAAAGCCTCTCTAGCTGTGCCGCTCGGTTGACGACGAGAACCGAACTGAGAGCAGAGTTGCGCCCGCAGGCAAGGTAGGCGTAATATGTTCCTGGTTTGCCACCGCCGGCGGTACAGCTTTTGATCGTGGAGCATTTTCCATTGCGCGTTGGTGAAAATGGCATAGCGAGTAGCACTTGTACTTCGTATCCGGAGTCGTCACCGCCATTCTGCAGCGAATCTGGTTATTGTTCAGCTGCGAGTCGAACTACCGTTCCAATTCGAGCTGAAGATCGACTGATGGAAAGAATTTGGGGATGCCCTACGAAAGACTCGGCGGCGGGATTGCACCAATAGGCATGATTACCAGTGGAGGTATGGGGAGAATCTGCAGAGTTGGACAAGCGGAAATGCTTTGGTTTGATATCTGCGCCAGGCAGACCCGCCGTCACCAGAATCGCCGGCAAGATCTCTGGCATCGAGAGCACTGAGACCAATTCCAGAGAATGGCTTGGTCTCGCGGCACGATTTTCAAGGTCGACTGCAATGAATATGACTTCATTGAAAGGTGCCGCGGGTACGGACGGAAAACATTGTTGAATTTGGAACGTTTCTGGTGTAAAGAATGGAGGAGCGGTCGGAGGCACTCTCGAATTTGTGATTGTTTAGCAGAGCCAGGGCATTTGCAATCGAGTGTGTGCTGTCAAGGTGGGTGTATAAAGTATCCTTGTTGGAGGATTCTTGAGCAACACCTGTCGGCCCCGAATATGTCAAGTAGCTCCCTCTGCCACCCCAACGTATCAGCAATTCCACTCTCACTCTGAGTAACATCTCCAGACCCGCTCTTTTGCGCTGAAAACATGGTCAAAATCGGGCAAATCTTTGCAACCCGGAGAGCCCAGCGGGTAGCTTCCACGCGATTTACAATATTTTGTGCTTGCGTACAGGTACCATTGCGTAGCGAGGCGAAAACCGACTCGCAGACGAGAGCAAGTACATGAACCAGACACCGAATAAGACTGTCTTTTCCTTCGAACTGGTAGGAATCGCATTTGGCGTATTGAAGTAGGTGCAAAAGGTAGTGTTGGGGTACGCATCGTCGCCGACAGCTGCGAATAGCTATACGCTATTAGTAAACATTCTCAGTAGTAGTAGCTCACTTACTCTCTGTGCAATTCGAAAGTTGACAGCAATCTCCTTTCGTACTCTCTTCTCGTCACCCTCCACCACCTCCCCAGTATGTTCGATATTCTCGTCAAAGGACGCAAATAAGATATCCGCCATACCCTCGCCGCTCCTTCTGTAACCTTCAAGGGCATACTCCACGTTCCTTCGATATCTTTCCTAGTCAGATCCGATCCATTAGCCTATCCCGTTTATGATGTGGTAGTTATTTCCCGGAGTCCAGCCATCAAAAGCGGCAAATGCTGACTTGCCATGCGGTCTAGTAGACTGGCTTGCTTTTCGCGCATTATAGTGAACCGTCTCAGCCGCTCTTCGGAAGGTATTGGCATCTTGGTAAGCATTGGCGCCGTGGAAAGGTGGAATTCGGCCGCTTGAGAGGTAAAGCTTAATGCTCTGCCGTGGTGAAAGCCTGGTTCGTCTGAATCATCAATCGTGGGTAAGCCTCCTCAGCGGTCAGAATTTCTCTCTTGGGGAGTAAGGCCTGGGTGATATCTCCGGTGCCGTTGTCAGGGTGGCCGCCGCCGCCGTCCTCGCTACGCGGCTTTCTCTTGCGTATCACTTCATGGAGTTGCTCTTGAAGCTGACGATTATGCTCGGTATAGCGTTGTTTTTCGCGCATGTGCTGGTTATCTTTGGAGGTGTTTTCATGGCGCCTGCTGTCCGCTCCGCACCGCAGTACTTGCAAGTCCTCTGGCGATCTTGAAACCAGGTAGACGTCTCCAGCTTCTTTTCTCAGTATCTGTCAAGGTCCTTGATTTCCATATGAGACAAAAGCCATATCCGCTTTGCAGGCGCTTTCCGCACGTAGTTTCGCTCCTTAGCCACGCCAAGGATGGCAGTTGAATCCTATTTAGAGGCAGGCTGAGTAGTCGTTGAAAGGGTCGTCGTTGTCGCTGTTTTCGGCGTTTTCTGTCCTTAGTGGTACTGCTCCTTCACGTTGTCTTGTGGAGGCGCTCGCCGAGGGTTGGCAATTGGCTCGCCGATACGCTCAGGGTTGTGGTAATCTATTGTATGAGTTGAGCTTTTAGAAGAATAGGCCCCTTCCCGAGGTTCTGTCCTTGTCGGACATCAGAGTCTCGAAGTGGCACAAAATCAGCAACTTATGCTTACCTCTACAGCTATGGCGGGATCCAACTGCCATTCTCTTGGATGCGGAACCCCAGACTTAGGGCAAAGTTAAGCAGCACGCGGTGGACTCGAATCTGTAGCTTTTAGACAAATGATCCAAGACGAGGCTCCTGATTCTAAGCGAGCAATGCGGCTCTGTTCGCCCTTTGGGATTGAGATGCGTGAGGAGCTCTAAACGCTCGTGCGACCCCTTCCTATAATACTTATAGCCCTACGCCTACGCATCGCCCTCCTTGTCGAATTCGAACAACTCGCCTTCCTTCACCTGATACTTCCATTTAAGCCGAGACCTATTTACACGCTTCCCATAAGGGTTCCCACTCCAGCACCCTCGTCAGCTAAAGCGCCATTTTGGGAGACCGATCGCTCCAAACTCGGCTGCCTCGATTTAATTAGAGAAAGAGGACTGCAATTTATAATAGTGGAAATGGCTCTCGTATGCAGTTTTGTGGCTCCGCAGGCGTTCTTCCCTCCGCTGGTGTACTAGCTCATTCTGTCGACTGTGCTAACACGCTATCTCTGTCGATATCTCTCCTTCTCTTGAGATCAGAGAGCACGGGCCGATGGGCGGGAGGAAAATGTTGGAGTGGTTGGCCACTGGAGTTGCCAACAATGCGGGGGGGGGAAGGGGAACATAAGGAAGGACATAGGGAGAGAATACGAGGAGGGAGCAGGAGGAGGGAACAGGAGGAGGGAACAGGGAGGAGGGAAGCACGAGGGAGGCTGCTGCAGGTACGAGTTTTTTTCCCCTTCGCTGACAGCTGTTGTGTTAATCATATGTCACTAATCAGTATGGGATTGCTAGCATAAAACCACTCACGTTCGACACTCTCGATACAATAATCAGTACATTCTCTGGCTCGATAACACAAGGAAGTCCTGGAACCCAACGACTTGGCAAACTCAGTATATCCTCCAGCGTAGAGTCAGTAGCCAGTGCCTATATCAATCTCATTCAACCATCTTGCCATATCGATTTTGCTTCTGTACCTGTCATCCGACGCAATGTCCTCGCCACATCGAACATTATCTGGAGGCGCAAGGCCCCAAAACAGTAGCTTATAACCCATTTTGAGCAGTTGTACAACGACCTCGATGTCATTCTCCGCACATTTTCCCGTGATAACAACATGATGATAGATTGGTGAAGTTTCGTTTGTCCGCAACGACCGTATCTCTTCAAGAGAGATGAGGAACTTTGGAAGCTTTTTATACACTACTTAACAATCAGTCCTGCGTATCCACCAAAGACCGACACTCACTTTCGTAAAGTCTCTCGAGAGACAACTCCTGCTCTGTGATGTGTAGTATAAGTGACCGAGGATCATAGACCCAGTCAGTGAGAGGCGGTCCCACTGCAATGGAGCCCTGAAGAGGTTTAATTTCCATCGCACCCTGATAGCTCGTATGCAATACTGTTGGGTCAGAAAACAAGACATTGAAGTGAGATCAAAGACGACTTACAGCGTGTGTAGACCTTGAACCGAGACACCAGAACCATTTCCGCTGGAACGGTGGTAAGACATTCTGAGCTCACTAGCACCTCCTCGTCGTTTGGAAGCGTGGCTTTAACCAGTGATTCCCTGAGGATTATTGCGCAAACATTTCGCTCGTCGCGAAACTGCCCAAAATTGACCGGGGTTTGTCCGTCCATCGTGATCCAATGTTGTCCATCGTAAAGTATTTTACAGGTATCGACCGACAAAAGATTTGTACCTTCCTCAACTTTAACTGACTCGAGGTGCAATACCTTGCAGTCATAAACGTGCTCCACATACACCCATCTGTAGAGAGTCTGTCCAATTGCGACGAACTGAAAGTCTAGTGAAAGGATCCAATTCGTAGGCATATGAATAGCTCCATCACTCCAAATTTGGTATATATGCGGGACTATCTCTTGATATATCGATTCAATGATCTCAACAAAGTCGGAGCTGGTATGCTTCCTTCGAGCTGTAAGCTCTGCGAGAAAATGTTGGAATGCCCAAGGAAAATAATCATAATTTGTTCCCGGTTGAAAAAATCCAAATAAAGGAGGAGCCAGGACAGAGCCGGGGTGTTGAAATGCTAGTCTTTGGTGAGGATCCATTTTCTTGGGTTGGAGTGATCGTTGCTGCTGTGCGACTACAAGGTCCGGACGCTTGGTGAGACTGAATAGAAGATAACAGCGCGGACAGAATCTACTACAGTGTTAGAGGTCGCAGTCTCTCACTAGTGTGGCAAGCCCAAGTCAGGGTAGGGGCTTCATGGGTACGTTGCGCTTCCCATCCAGTCTTCCCACCTACGGTGCGCAACCTTCAGCCCACTGAGCGCTCCATAGCTGAGATGCATAATTTAATAACGCAATACCATGGATGAATGTGAACCCATGGGCCATAATGACCTCGCCATTTCACTATTTCCGGTGTCCGAAGAGATCCAAGTCTCGTATGCCTCCCAGCCACGGGCCACGGCGAAAAGACACTGGCAGGAGCTACGGCAGCCAGGTTGCCACAGTATGCAGACACTTTTTCTGATGGTCACCGCAAGGCCAATCTTCATGGAGATCAAGTACGAATTCAGTCCTCTACTTATCTATTCCTTCTGGACGTAGGCTTTTGCTTTCTTCCCCTCGAGTCAGCATGCTGATGCTTAGTAATATGAGACCTCATAATCCTCCGATTCTCTGAACAGAGCTCTGGCTCTGTGGTTGTTATAAACCGCAGATCCGTCGGGCGACGCTCAGGGGCTTTTGCGGTATGTCTCAATTTCTGTCCGGTTTCCACCATAGATCCATTGCCTACAAATCTCACATCCAGATCTCTAGAGACTCCATACACCATCGTCCCCATGTGATTCCTGACTTCTGTATGACCTCTTGCAAACGCCGGTAGAGGAGCTATGCCGTGGTGGGTTATTTCCGTTCCCCATTGACGAGAATCGAAATTGCTAGGCATGCTATGATTCTGATCCCAACTACCTGTTTCCAGGTAATGCATTGTTCTCTCTGATAAAAAGCCTGTTCCTATCGCGCCCTCCACATTGCACTCGTACAAAGTAAGACAGGACGTATATTTGTACATTGTCCTCTGAGTCGGAAGAACCGTTTCGAAGGCCCGGGGCTCCATCATGTTTTGCGAGTAGGGCATACTGTTTTCTGCGGTGTTATCCCACAAGATGTCTGTTCCACCCCTCCAACCCGCCGTCTGCTCTCCTGAAATATTGGGAAAATAGTTTCGAGGCGGGTCATCAAACTGTAGAATATTGTCTTCGTCAAGTTGTAAGTCGGGTAGTGAGCTCCATTTCATTCCACTGAACTCGCCACGATTTATGCTGTCTGTGAAATTGGTAGCTACGCTGGGACTGGAGGTGTGTTGGCAGAGACTGCGCGCTTCGTCATCATTCTGTAAGCCAGGTAATGAGCTGTCTTCGAGGAACGAGAAGTGTTCCAGGTTCGAGTTCTCCATTCCGTCGTTGGTATGAGATAACAGATCCCAGACCTGCACTTGAACTCCGCTTGTTGGCTCCTGGAACAGGGGTTGGTCTGTCTGCTACGATCAGCCAAGGACGTCCAGACAAAGCAGCAGAATCTTACGCTTGGGTACTGTGATTGCTTGTGGAGCTTCTATGTAGTTGGCGTGAGCTTCTCAAAGTCTGTTTAGGGGTCGGTATTTAGGTAGTCCTCACTCGTTGAGGTTTACTTCTTGCGCGAAAACTCGGACTGTTCCCACTTTGGGGCTAATCAGCGATGGGGATATTTTCCACAGGGGATCGTCATCATTTGTCTCGGACTTTGCGCCAATCACCGCTCTCCCGTGAGTCTCACGAAAAGTGAGCTGTATTGATGCTAATAACAGGCGATCCCAATGTCTCGACACAAATGGTGTCAAATTGTCTTCGCTTCACTGAAACACTTCTGGTCCCTCAGCTCCACCACCCATTCAACTCAGCCCACTGCTAGTAATTTTCTCTTCGAATTGACCTTGATAGGCTACAGAAGGGACAGCGTAGGTGGGTGCATTGCGGGCATTTAACGGTTTGAATACCAGACAGCGTACATTCAGACAGCGCACACTCACACTATTTTGTAGTTTAGCGCTGATCTCACCTAAAGCTTGGAATGTCACTTACGCATTCCCAGGTGTAAACTCTGTTGGTCTTTGGGGGTGGAAACTGGAAGAGACAGGATCCTCCATCTGAATAAATGCAAAGACAACCCGGAGTTCCATTGCTCGAACTGCGGTCGCAATCACATTGTTTACCTTCTCTCCAACTAGTATTCAAACTCGGTTTATATGATGCCTTTCCGTAATGATCGTTCTCGTCTGTAAATTTGCGCTTGAGCTTTTGCTCCTCACTCGGCCTGCTGGGGTCGAAGTCCTTCGCGTACCACTTCTTGGTCGAAGCATCCAACACCTCCAGTGTAACGTACATCTTCGGGCGAAGTGGTGGGGCGCCATATTTCCACGGAATCTTATTCAATCCGGGGAATCGATTCTTCCCAAATATTTCCATCTCCTTCAGAAGACTTCCCATCTCCTTGCACCAATCGGCCGGGAATTCGCAGGTGAGCCAATCCACAAAACACTTTTCCCAACGCTCTAGCACCCGCGACTTCTCTGCGCTTTCAATTTGATTTTTAAGCAGCCCCCACATCTCTTGAAGACTCATCACAGCACCAATCGCCAAGGGTGAATCATGCTCGTCTTTGAATTGTAGGCTGGTTGTTTCAAGAGCGTATATGCAGAGGCAGTTGCCGTGGATAACGACGCATGGAGAGTTTGATGAGCATCTGTATTCAGAAATAGGAGACCGGAAAGCGTCTATCTCTCTATGCCAGAACAACACCTTGTTTTCGTGGAACGCTGGCTCCCCGATACGAGACTCCTCCACGACTGGGGCTTTAAGTTCAGCGTTGAAATGCAGATGGTTCTGGTATTGGCAGGAAGAACACTCTGTATTGTGTCTTTCGAAACTATCATTCGGATACAGCTCTAGTTGTTTATGTCCGCAACTGAAAGCATGTGTCTTGACTTTCGAACGCATGATTCTTGACTTGACGGGGGGGAAACTTCGCGATGGACGCCCAAGACGAAGGCAAAGAGCAAGAGACTTAGTATTGGGTACCAAGGCGCGCCAAAATGGCGCAGATGACAAGTCAGGTTCGAAGACCGCTTGAGGGGTGAGCCGGTATAAACCTGGTTCCATATTGACATGGTTTCCCCGTGAACCCGAATATTGTTCTGGCCCCAGCTCGATCCATCTCGTGGATAGTGAGACTATTCGGCCTGTAGTCAGACTACGGCCCGAGCTGTCGCTCCCTTCGGCGTCGCTTGCATCCTAAAGCTATGTGGAGCAGTAGACAGGATACGTCACAACCCCTCGCGATTGTGAGCCAGAGTGAGTGGTTGCGCAGGACCAATAGAAACGCCTGTTGAATTTGTCAGTACTGCAAGCCCCTGATCGAGACTGGGTATATAGTCAGCGATCTCCTCCTGTATTCTAGATAATAAGAACTTGATGATCAACCAATCAGAGCACCAAAAACAACAACGCCAGCTGCAGCTACGGTACAGGTAGGCCAGCGGTGTAAGGTGCAGCATATGCAACCTCGAGAGGAATACTCCAGACGTGTGACGAGTCTATTTCTTAATTTAATGGTGCAGACATGCGGGCCCAGCCTGATGGGGGTTATGGGTTGCCCGTTGTCCACTTGCTGAAACCCCGTCCCGTGCCAAGAGCGACGGAACATAGATGGAAAGCCAAGCAAAAGCGCAATGCCGCATTTTGTAACCACACCTCGCCGCTGCACTTGTGTCTTTCCGGTTAGCACGCATTTTTAAAGCAACATGTATATCGGACCCAGCCCTGGAGAACTAGATCGATCTTTCCCGACGTCTTCTCTGTTTCACGTACACCCGCGCAGCGCTGTCTCCCTGGTGCAGGAACGAATGAACAACGCGATCGGCAAAACGTACTGGTTCGGGCAGGAGGCGAGGTGGCGGAATCTGCTAGTATGTGGGGTTGCAAGAATCAGATCTGCTCGATTGGCGTATCTTTGTTTGTATCTGCCGGTGGGGTTACTTTTAGGAAGCACGAAAGAGCTTTATTCAAGAGCAGCTTGCTCGCGAGGGACTATCACCCAAGCAATTCAAAAAATGAAATATTGCCGAAACAAGTTACCGTGCTACCCAGCTAGAAGCCGCATTTTCGCGTGATTTTTTTTTGAATCCCCACTTTTGTTGAGCCTCTGCGAAGGAGGTTGGGGTTGGGCACGGAGCTTGGTTGCAAGTGGACCTTCGCTGAGTGAAGGCAGCAAAACAAGCGGTTTGCGTTTTCTTGGATGTATCATGAGTATCCCAATGTGCCCTGGACTGTAGCTTAGCGCGCTGCGATTTTAAATACTGCCCGTCGACTTTAAGCCTTTACGAAGTGCCAGTCCGTTTGTCGCACAAGGCGCTAGTAGCTGAGATTGACATGCCCGACCGCTCTATGCAGGTTTCCTAAGCGTGGCTTCGCAGGGTTCTGCTTCGGGGGAGGAAGGTTTCCAGTCGGATGTAACACCCCATATTGATTCGAGGGTACTACAATCTGGGATGTTTTTGAATTTAAGCAGGTATTTTGTAGTGACAGCAGAGGGTGACCTGCGAGATCTGTGTCACTTTAAACACATTCCCAGCAATAGTGTATCCGTCATGGCAATATCGCAGGTCCAACGCTTCGAAGCAATTATCAAGCCTCATAAGATTAAAAAAAGAAACGATGTGCCATTCTCTGTTGCAGTGAAGGCATGGCCGAGAGCAGTACAGTTAGGGGAAACATTGCAGATTCTAGGACGCCTTACAACAAAAGACCAGAACGTGTTTGAATCCGAAACACTCGTGTTTCAGGTCAACGCGACGAAATTGAAGTCACAGAGGTTCCAACATCTCGTCTTCCGCCGGGAGACGCCTGAAACATTGTCCTTCGGCGATAGCATCACAATAGAAATATTGGAACAGAAAGACGACCTGTACAATCAACATCATGGCATCATCCGTCCAACGTGTATGCAGTCCCTAACTCAAAACTTTCCCGTTGCTGATTCGAAGCAGTGGAGTGGACATACGAGCCCCATTTACCTCCACCTGGCGCCATTGAATCTGTCGTTATTGGCGTCGGAACAGATGGTCAAACCTTCGTCATCGACATCGTCAAAAACGTCTGCAAAAACACCGTCAAAAAGATCGTCAAAGAGGAGCCCCGTGCAGACTGGCCCCGCATCCAGACTTCTAGTGGAACAAATGGTGGTGGTGGATATCATCGGTATCAATGCAAATATTTCCCTGTAGACTGCTGCCCACACCTTGTTTGGGTACATGGCGGAGCGTGTGGACATTGCCTGGGAAGTTGAGCGCTGACTTTCTGCTTTACGTCAGCTAATGAACTTACAGGCTATACAAGGTAGATGTGGAATATGGTATTAATGTCCAGTGAGACCAAGTCACATCGGGGACAGCTTCGGATCCAGCTCGTGTCTTTAGGATCAAATTTTGGCACTCGGGAGCCAAAAATAGACCTTGAATTACTTTGAAAATATATATCACGTTAGATCAACCAGTATCCTCCCAAAAGAAGTGATTGTGTACCTGCACATTTTTGTGATGGACTATTTGCAATGCAAGTTGCCAGGCAGATCAATCTTAGCTCGAATCGGCTCCAAGATCCGGCGTATCTCGCACAAAAGGCACTTCACCTTGCCGGAGAGAGATCTGCGGCAAGATTCTTCTTCGGAAAGCCTTTTGCTTTGGCCAGATCCGATTATGGCCCAGTTGAAGCGCAGAGATCAGTTCCCCCCCAACGCTAGGATAACACCATATCAACGAAGTCAATTGAAAAATCAGCGCAAGCGGAGAGCAGTGCATCGTCGGTTGAATCGAGATGGCCCTGTCATAGAAACGAGTACCCAAGAACAAGCTTACAAAGATCAAGTGTACGAAGATAACGCCCACAAATTTGCAAAGAAGGTACTTTATCCACGGCGAAAGGAGTTGTGGGAAAAACGTAAGCAGGCTCGAGCATCCGAAGGGGGTATGGCGGTTCTTGAGCCCGAAAGAAGATGAGCATAATCTCCCATAGAATTCATTTGAAGATGAGACTCTCGTTGCTTGTAATCAGAGCATGCCCATGATGCTCGTCGTTCTCTTGAGTGATTTATTTTCTACATTTCCTCCCCCCCACAGAACTCCTGTCATTGCCCCACTTCTCTTTAGTCTCATCCCATTGAGGTTGGGTGAAGTGTTTTATACTTATAATTGGACTTGACGCAGAAAGCTCGACACTTTGCGATTCACGTTAGGTGTGAGGAATCCAACAATGAATCTTTAAGGTACCTTTCAATTGAGAAGATGCGGTTTGGGAGACATGAGCCACGCGTATAGAAAAAAGAAATGATCATTACGAAGGACTGGTGCCCACGGATGAGCAAAGGTGAAAATCAGTTAACGAGCCTTGAGTCACAGACATTTCTCAAGGGAAACGGCCATTAGATGAGGACACTGCAGTAGAATTGACCTTTTAGAGGCTTGAAAAGACTCCGGCTCTGTAAATACAATGAGACTATCAATGTCCCACTCCCCTCGTCATCTCCCTCCGCCGTCGTGCCAACCTCACCTTGCTAATCTGCCACAGATTGCCAAACCTTGTTTGAACTGATGGGTTGCAGTTACGGGTGATGGTTTTGTTTCTCGTATGATTCTTGAAAGTCGACACATTCTATCAAGACTACTGACATATGTTAGCTTTGCTCTTCAATCGTAGCAGGTGGAGGCTTGCTGTCCATAATTCTCTCTTCTTGAACTCCCTGAGTGTAGTCAATGAGACCGTGCTTTTCAATTGCGTCACAACTTTTGATCAAGAGCTTAGCCATCCCACGTATAGTATTTGATGTCATTAAGCTTGGAGGTGGTGTGATATCCTGCGCCTTTTGTAATACATCCAGCTGTTTTGTGAAGATGGCGAGCCAAGCGGTGTTAAATTGTTCCCATAGTTGAATTTGAGCGTCACGCAGAGTAACATCGTCCACGGTGAGACCTGTTTTCACCTGTTAGTAAGATAGTATGCAACAGAGGAAGATTGATTCTACCTAGGTCCTCAACATGCCCCAGTAACCAGGACGATACTTCACGCAAAATCCTAGAGGCGACTTCTAATTCGCATTGGATAATGTTCTCAAATATTTCCTTTAGAGATAAACTGTAGGCATTCGATGGGTTTCCGACAAGTTCTTGTTCGGCCCGGTTTGCAAAGTATGTTTCGATCGCGAATTCATCTGGCAGATGAGCGGCTGCGGAGTGCAAGGAAGGATAGACCTGTTGCCTCATAGAACCATGTACTTCGTCCAGTCCGTGTGGAGTGACCGTCGTATGTATGTCTGATCGTGCAGGCTTTGCCGCTGATTCCCATACAGACCGCGCTAGATCAAACGAAGTATCTTGCTCGTTCTCTGGTGGATATTGGGTGAGGGCCTCGCCTTGCAGAAACAATGTACTGGCTGTCACGGGCTTATAGTGTAACTCTTGAATTTGGGCGGCTTCTACCAAGTGATTCAAAGCGTAGGTCTGACTCGAAGACGTGAATGGTGTCGCTTCATTGACGTTGGGAGTTTGATCGCTGAAGGTTTGCTGATGTGAACTGGTGGGATGCAGCCATCCGCTGCTTTTTCCATTTCCTATCTGCTGCACAGTGGAGCCGTTGAATTCCATCTGTGTAGTGGGGCCTGTAGGCGGATAGATAGTGTGAAATGAAGTTTACGAGACGAAAAATCGGCGCAGTTAGCTGGATTCTCTTTCGTTGATGAAAAGGTTTCTGGGTGGCGGGCAGCGTGAGGTACGGATGTACCGAGAGAATACTGGCAACCCAGCGAAACTTAGGCTGGCGTCGAACATCATACCTTCCCTTCAACATTCATGCGCAGCTTACATGACCCCTCAACACGGGAAGCTGGGCAGGCAATCGTTCTCAATACAATCCCAGTTCTACTCTGATCAATGTCTTTCTCAAGAAGTTGGTGACATTGTGTCACATGTTAGACAACATGCATTGTGACAGGCTCAAGCTAGCGCAGAGGAGGTGAGTTCCCGTTGCCACGTCTATCCCCCACTGACGTTTCGCTCTCGTCTTACTTCTCAAGCTCACAACTTGAGACGCAATGGCCGGATATTTGAGGAGTCGAGAGAGAGATCTGGAAAGTAGCTGCGAGCCGTCCGAAAATACGCCCCTCGTTGCGATCACTGTGGACTTCCGTCAGACGACTTTATGCGAAGGAGTCGCTGGTCGCTTACAGAGTCTCTCGGATATTCAAAATGAGTTCTATACACCCTTCAAAAAGGCTTACATAGATATCATCTTTGTATGGTTCTTGATCAAAGAAGACGGAGGTCAACTTCAATATCCTCTTGCAATATGCGCATCACTTGCCTTTGTTCGCATAACAATCGACAACATTCTGCCATATCTACGTTCGTGCTTCTTTGAACTCCTCGGAACTCAACCAGAAGAAAGTTTCGAGTACGCCCTTGTTGTGATTATATATCTGGTTGCCATGTTTGTCAAAATATATGTGGTGCCAGCTTTTCACTCATATTACTGGGCCACCTTTGCAACGCGCAGTAAAGAGTGTCTGGCCAACAAGACCATGGCTTCAGTGACTCCGGAGAACCCTTCTGATCAAGATAAACTTGCGGAGGGTCGCCGACTCTCAGACATCAACAAGGGATCAGCTTGGGACAAATGTGTAGAAGTTGTTTTATTTGACTGGCTTCCACTTACTTTCAATATCCCGGCAATGTTTATCATTGTATGGTACCAAGTAGGAGTGTTATACAGCATGATACTAGGCATCACAGCTTTGGTGTGCCTGGTAGATATAGTCTGTTATTCCTGCCTCCAGACTAACACAAGAAGATTGATCAGAGAGAAACTAAGGTGGAAAGACGGACTTGCGTAAGTCATTACTTCCTCAACTCGATAGTTGTTTTGCTTATTGCTCAAAGAAAGAGAATTATCACGGATGCGCTAGGCATTTGCGTTCAAGGAGGTATGGCCATGGAGATAGCTCGTTTCTCGGATGCCTTCCATGAGTGGCTATGCGGTTTCCTAGGCTTAAAGTGGAGAGAAGTCACTCAGAGTGTGAGGAGGGGCCTTTGCTTCTTTATCTCCCTGCTCTTAGCATTGATGCTGCTAGTTTATCAAAACCACAACAAAGATACCAGAATCAAGCAGTTCACGCTTCTTCTCGACTACGGAGTACATTTAGCGCAGATTCAGATCTCTTTCGCAGCATCAATGGGAAAGTTTTGGGAAGCCCGCGTTGCATTGGAACGTAACATTGCCCCTCTAGCAGAGAATGGTCGAAGCAGAGCCACACAAGAAATGTCTGCAGGTCCTTACGAGATCCATTTCATCTCATCAAGTTCAACCAGGCCTTTCAGATCGTTTCGTTGCCCCGAGAATCAGACAACCCTGGTTACTGGAATGTCTGACGAAGAGAGACAACGCCTTTCGCAACAAATCCTTTGCAACAATGAGACTTGCTTTGACGAGATCCAGATAAATGGAATGAATATCAAGTCTTTCTCTTCGCGTTCTCTCCTTGGAAATATTGGCTTCGTTCTCCAGGAGAATCAGCTATTAGGACAGACTATCGCCGATAGTCTCAGATACGGCAGCAGCGACGACGAACGCACTGGAGACAATACATTGATGGAAACATGCAAGGCTCTTGGAATCCATGACAAAATCATGCGAATGGGTGGTTATAATATTAGCAACAATGCTGGGTATCTTACCAACGAAGAGAAGAGGAGGTTGTCACTTGCACGCGCAGTAGTCCAGAAACGTGGCATACTTGTTATAGACGGAGTATTTCGTGACTCTCATGGTGAGATGGATACTGATGTGACCGAAGCAATGAGATGGGCTTTCGAAGGCAAGACTGTACTTATGCTAAGGTAAGCCATCCAGCAGTCACTGGGACGAGCCGCGTACTAATTAGTGATACAGTCACGAATGTGTCACATTAAATATACCACACAGACTGGTGCAAGTGAGGGGGGTTTGATTTGTCAATTTCCGTATAGGGGAGTCTTATATGAATCAAATGGGACCTATCGAACTGCCTTCTTTACAGGCTTTGGTTATTTGTTAGTTTGGCGAATCCAGAATCGGCTTCTTATTGCTGCCAAATATAGATCTTTTAAACTCTAATGTGGACAGTCTACTAGGCTCAGTGATCTGTTGGGACTGATCTGTTGTAAATGGAAGATGTCCCAGCATAGGTGCTGAGAGGTCTTGCGGGCGTTCGTACCAGATATCGAGATATCACGTGACGTCGTACCACAGCTTTGTTAGTTCTTCATCCTACATCCCACATCCTACATCCCACATCCTACATCCCACATCCTACATCCCACACCCTATATCCTGCATAATATATCATATGCCACAATCAAAGCTTGAATCCATCTAAGCTCTGCCAAAACTTCCAAACCCGCTTAACCACCCTCCATTTCCATGGCATCGTCTATTGTGACGACGTTCCCTGGTATTCCTTTTGAGATTCGACATAAGATCTGGGAAGGTACAATTGATGAGCCTCGCCTTGTCTTCATGGACGTTGAGGACCCTCCACAATTCCGTAGTAATGACGGGGTCGCATCCGACAGCGATATGGTGTGCTACATGCATGATTATAGCCCCGAGGATATTGCAGTTTGCAAATCTCTCGTGACCCTTTATCCGCGACGAGCGATACCTTTGACGCTTCAGATTTGCAGAGAGTCTCGAAAGGCTGCTCTAGAGTTCTACACACGCCTTGGGTTCGGGGGATATGTAAACTTTGCGACTGATACTCTAATGGTAATACCACGATTGTTCCCTGTCCTAGGTATTCACTTGGAACCACAAGCAACTTGCCGACTCCCAGCCTTCGAGAAGGTACAACGCGTCGCTTTCTACTTCCCAAAGTGCCCAGGAAAGACCTCCCTCGATAGCAACGCCGCCCACTACATCCACAGAATGGTTCAGAATTTCCCAGACCTCGGCACTGTGCACTATATCTCGGACAAACCCCAGCAAGCGGGTCACAAGTTTCGAGAGGATTTCCAACAAGAGTGGGCTTTAGCAGATGGCTATAACCCTTTGTCTCGCCACCCAAAGCTGTGCTTTATATCACGTCGAGCGGACTCGATGATGTTTCTTCCTAGCCAAGCCACAGAAGCATTCGATTTTTGCATTCATGATGATATCACGACTACATGCTTTGATTGCTTGTATAAAATGGATAGGGTCCCTTGGGACCTGATGCCTTTATATCGCTTCGATATGCCGTCATTGTGGGCTGGAGAAACACTTTCACAGGTTGAGGATTTGGAGAACGAAAATAAGAAAAACGTCGGTGAGCTTGCAGGATTAGCTTTAGGTATTTACTTACAGTCTCGCAGAATCTTTCCGACTGGAATTTGACGCTGAGCGATCTTCAGGCTAGGGGTTTGTGAGGTGGTACGAATCCGAATTAGGCTCGATGACGGTCTTCATGGCATTTACGCCGCACGATTTGGTGGCAACGCGCCATAATATTATATGTTCATTTACACGACGTACGCAATAGAGAAGGGTAAATTCTTGATATAAATTCTTGCGTGACGAGGTCTATACACTTTCACATTTCCTCCTATCTTGTGCTGGAAAGATGTTGTGCAAGGGGCTTCCATCGTAATATAACAACTTACCCATAACGCCGTATGCCCCAGCCCAGGTCTTCCTTCAGTCTCCCTTAGCTTTTCAACCATACGAACGCCCATCAGGGGAAGTATATTTAGTCGAGGAATCTTTTGCAGGCCTTGGACCCACAGCGGCAAACGATGCGATCAGAGCTACCGGGGTTGGGTTCGAATTGATAATCGTAGGTTATTTCCTCACCTTCTGTAAGTTCAGTAAAAACGCAGGCGACGACTCAAAGCACACTCAGTAACTTACCAGCTTTGATTTCTCGCCGAGAATATATGAGGAGTCTCTTGTTTCCGTCCAGTGACACAATTCTTGGCTTAGCATTTGGTCTGCAGCAATGGTTGACATAGCGTGCCTCATTTCCAGTGGTATTGCCATCAATGAAAGTATCATCATCCAATTTGAACCTATAAGAAAGCTCTCGCCCCTCAGCTATCTCGCGCTCCTCTCGGATTTTGTTCTCGACGTTGGAGATCGTTTCCCCAGTATACTCGGTGATGATTCTATTTGGCAGGATTCTCTCACCAGCAAACAACCCCTTTCCATGGATTTTGGACTGTCTCACAATCACTTGCTTCATCTGGAGTTGCAGAGGATTGACCCCCGAGGAGCGAAGAAGATGACGACCTTTAACTCTAAGAGCTCGCTCACGATCCTTATTCGTCTCAAGGTTCGATGATGCGCCGTGGGTGCATTCCTGTTGTGCCTGGGCCGAGAAATGTTTCAGATGACAGACGGAACATACATATCTCTTGATGCGAAGCTTAATTGGGGGTGTAAGCCGAGAGTCGTTCTTGTCTGTTCCAGTTGTCTGATTGCCGTTTGCATGTCGTTTCTCATTACTAGCCTTTTGTTCTCGAATTTCATCCAAAATCGGGCAAGCAGAAGTAGCTGTTCCCCAAGAAATACGCATGCGTTTGTGCGCCCTTGTCATATCTGATTTGCCAAGCGGGCTAGCCCGACCACTCTCTAATCTTCCGCAAGTAGCTGGCGCCCAAGCTGGATCTTCTTTTGGGTAAACTTTAATCATTGTCGGCTCACTGGAATGTTCGGTCTCTGAGACTCCCAGAACCCCTTGATCTGCCAAATGTTAATAGGCTGTATGGAAAAGTCTTTTGCGGATCAGACGAATACTTACCAGGAGCTTTGAGAGGAAGTTTTGGCTGCCTGGAGTGGATCCAATAGGGATCCAAATTGCTTGGAATATAAGGACTATGGAGCTTCATCTGGTGGAGCGGTTTCTTCCCACAATTGGTACCAAAAACAATTCCCGTGCTCTTCGGGGCATTCGAACCGGATTCTGGCGGTCCTCCAGATATTTAGCGTTAGGAGATGCCTTCTCATAAATTAAGTAGTGGAAACTAGTCTCACTGTGATTCTTTTCGTGTTGCCGTAGGCCACTCTTGCTGTCACTAGCCTTTTGGCGTCTTGCACAGTGCCACCGCCGGCCAGCACTCGTGTGAATACGCTGGTGACGATGTGGACTCGAGTCGTGTCGAAGGCCTAGGGAATGCAACTGGCAGTAGAGTTCTGGTCTGCATTGTGAAAATATTAATTGAAATTCAATACAACCGCATGAAGATAGTTACCAGATTTAAGCTCAGACATGTCCCTCAATTGCTCAAGTTGAGACGTGTGCTGTCAAAATGTCAGCAAATGAATCGAGTAAGTTTTGAAGTGTCATGTCAATTTGGGCGACCTTGGGCACTGATAATAATAGGCCTGGTAGCAATTTCGTGTTGCTGCAAATGTTGAACTTGTAGTAGAAGTCTCCCCAGCAACCGATCACAGTTTCTTGCGATACCAAACTTCACCCAATCCCTGCACGTGAAATTGACTTGAGCCACCTATGCTTACCAGCCACTGCTGTGACTGCAGCCGAGACAACAGCCAGAGCTCACCGTGGTTTGAAACCTGTTCATGGTTTCATGATGATTACGATTTGTATGCATGCGAGAATTTGTCCGACCTCCGAGGCTGTTTTATTTGGACACGTAACTTTCCTGGACTCCAAATTAATTGCAGATGCTCGGAAGGTAAAAAGACGTGCAGTAATGACGATTGGATATATCTAGGGCGACTACGTGGTTGACGGGAGATCAAATAATATAGTGAAGACGTTAAATACAAAGGAGTATTCGGCGCGTACTCGTGAATCAACTTTCAACATGAGTTTTGGTTTTTTCAATCTGGAGGCCTCAAACTTGCCACTGCCACCTCCGTTCAAGTTATGATGCTCTTATGCTGGGACCTTTCCTCAGAGCTGCCGTTTCTTCTCTCTAGCAATCTCTCAGAGACCCTGATCGGCGTCGCCCTTGCCAACGCGCTCATCATAAAGAACTGCCTCAACTCAATATCAGAGAGCTTTGATTCAAACCTATCACATGGAAAAATATACGCGTGTTCCACCCACCAAGGAATGCAAAGCTTCTTGATCATCTTTATAAGCCTTTTGCCATCGATTCGGTGATCGAATTCCAAGAATATGACCAGCTTCCTGAGAGCAGTGCACTGTCTGAGGGCTTGGAAGAAATTGGACTCCACCACTATAGATCTCAGGCGTAGGGTCATATCGCGGATGTTCTCTTGTGCGATGGTTGGCATGAGTCGCAACTTAATTGGATCAATGTTGAATGTGTTTTTGCCGTAGAAGATAGGGCAGGCCGCTGCCCTGAACGACTTTGACACCAGGAAGATGGGAGAATATCGCGAGTTACCCAGTCGTTTCCTACAGAGATCTTCGGGAATTCCCACCAAGGGTTCCTGGATAAGAACCCATTCGAGAATCTCGGTCTGAATTTCTGGTGGAAGCTTATTGAAAGGGAGAACCCCGTTTCGGGCACGTGTCTCCGCGCTGTGTTGTGTTAGTTGTAGCCTCAAGGGAGATATCCTTACGTACGCGGATATAAAGGCTTTATATGGTTGAATTCGTATGTGAAGGTGCACATTCGCGGAGGACACTCTGCTCAGCGTGCGCTCGCTCGTGCCAATCTGTTTCTGCAACGCTTTGACTTTTTTCATCAGATGCGCAAGCTCTTTTTTTTTTGGGCAACACAAAAGCTTGAAGAAGATGCTGACTCTCTGCATCGGTGATGTCCTTTTGTTTCTGCAGAATTCCTAAAGTTCTGTGGGCCTCTTCGATCTCCTTGGCCTCGGAAGGTGCAACGAATTCCATTTTTTCAATAAGTTGGAGTCAAAAAGTGATGCGAAGATTCAGAGTATGTGATAATAGAACGTACAAGATAGCTTTGAACTTGCACCGGGAGTCTAGAAAGTGGTGAAAGTTGAAATCCCAACGCCAGAAGGGAAAGGGAGCCATGAGTCATAACTTTTTCAAACACACTTTTAGGCACCTATCGGGGCAAAGGAATGAAACAAGATGGGCTTATGGGGGCTTAGCACATTTTCCGGGCCAGTGTGGGTTGTGGAAGATCGTTCTTTCTGAAACGACCAACCAACAAGCAATATGCACAGTCAGTCAGTCACTAGAAGCCACCTTTGGATTTCCCCGCTGTAACTATTCCGCCGATCATTGCTTTTTGAGAATGGCTGCGGCAGGACCTGAGCTCCATCCACCCTCTTTCTCGGCTGCCTTGGTGGCGGCTGGTCGTAACGGCGCCACTTCCCAGCGTCAGAAAGGACTGTATCTATCTTCACATGCGCTCTGAGAACTATCAGCTGTACGGCCAAAGTTCCGGAGATCACCGAGGCACAATCCTTTGCCACAAGGTGACTTCCGTCGATCACCAACCCGTGGCGACCAGCTCCTCTACCATATCGTTTCCACATTCTACAGCTATTCTTCGGGGGAACCATCAGTGCCGCTGAAAAGCGAAAAGCGGAAGGTATCTAGGCTAAGAAACTCTATAGTACCCGTTGCGTTTCGGAAGCTGGCAGTGAAGTCACCTTCCCATCGCAAGGAGCCGTCGCCCCGGACGGAACGATCCCCGGGAGAGTAAATTATTAAACGGTACAACAATCTTCCCGTCGCGTGCCTCACGTAGTTTGACGGAAAAGTGGGCGCAGAACGCCAGACGGTGACCGAGAAAAAAGTAGTAGTTCGCAGAGCCGTATGGAGCAAGTAGGTGGCAAAAGGTTATGATTGTTCTAAGGTAAAAGGGAAGCTATTTAGAGGTCGTGGGCGCGCATTAGCGCTGTCACGTGATTCTGACCACGGAGATATTTGGAGTTTGACTGCGCTGCCTCTGCCCAAGCAAGTTACAATTTACCCTGAAGCTATGAAGCTCATGATTTAGTATCTTGGTCCAGAATGAGTCAGGAATTTATATGATAACTTTTTTATCCTGTCTGGCGTGTTCCCCAAAGAGAAGAGCAGGCGTTACTTTGTGCTTGTTGTAGCTGGACTTCTATCTTCGCACAAGGCATACTCGACGCTGCTAAAAGGGTCTCCCGAGCAGAAAGTCTTTTGTCTTACTGCTGCTGCCTGGAGGTTCCTACTTTTGTGAGATGGCCGTCAGCGCGAGGTTTCTTTGCCTACGCTCATGTTATCACGTGAATCACGTGGATCTTAAGCATTCCTTGACGGTATGCTCCGTCGATCCAAGAGAACGAACCTGGCCTCAGTGATTGTCGCACGAGCATCAAAGATATGAAAGATGGCGGAGATTCTTGGGGGTAACATCTATTATCTGTAACTAGTTGTGGTGGACTAGACCTTTGAAAAAAATAAAAATTCGTCAACGGAAAACACTGTCAAGGGAATTTCAAAATTGTGCACGATTGAACCATGTACCGACTTTCCAGCAGAGTTCGAAACCAAATCCTGGTACCGACAGCCATCCAAAGCTGGAGCACCGCCTTATATCATTTCTGGCTCATAGTAGCTGCCGGCGGTTTTCGACCGGTACCACGAGCCATTTCCAGCGCAATGAACGAAAGAAGTAATGATTTCCGCACCAAAGATCCCACGAGCACACTACTCCCCTCTCCCCTAACTGCTAAATGAGATAGCTAGCGTAGCCCAAGCCTCCGGGCCACTAACGGTGGCAGCTCCCACGACCTTCCAGTAATATGACACACTGGTCTCCCTTCCGAGAAACCGTGGTCATGATTTCTTTCAAACGGTTTATTGACGTTTACGGTGTCTGTGCTTCTTCTGACTCTTGCCACTCTCCAGGAAATCTTCTTTCCAATCAAGGGTCCGAAAAGAGGCCACCTCAGCTCCCCCAGAGCTCGTGATAAATCACATTCTGCATCCTCTTTTTCTTTGATGGTCATAGGTTTCTCGAGCCTTTCGTCGCCAGTGTGCTCGTCCGCTAGTCGCATACCAGAGACCAGTGTGAGAGTCTTAAGACTTCGAAACCGAGAGAGAAATTGGGGCGCTCGAATATTAACCATATTAAAAATATCTGTGTCGATTGCCAAATTTGTAATCAGGTTCACAGATATGTTGCGAAGGTTCGAAAATGTATTATCGGTATAAGGCTGCAATTCCCCTAGATCGAGAAGTAATGTATCCAGAAAAGGATGAATGAATATTCTCGAGCCTGGATATATCTCCAAGTACTGCTTCATCAAATGATCTCTGGACTCGTGGCAAGTATAGATAGATGGAGGGAGAGGGCACTTCGATATTTGTTCTGATCCGAGAGAATCATGCTGGTCCTCAGGCTGGTCCTCCAATTGATCTGGCACGATGGATTCGTCCGGAGATGGTGCAGTGCCGACCTTGTTTGGCTCGAAGAGTTGTACCACACGCGGGAAAAGCGATTGCAACCAGATTCTATGTTGAACCTCGAGCGGAAATAATGGAAATGCTAGAAATTGTATTGACTCTTCGTTGGCCATTGTCAGAGCCGTGTGGAAAAGAAGAAGGCTCGTTACTTCAAAGAAGAAACTGCAAAATGAGATGTCCTGGTGAGCCTTGTGCAGTGAAGCAGAGTTTTCGAAGGCGGTCGGAGAAGTAGCTGCTCTATGTCCCAATAGTCTACAGGGGAAACCACGTGTACCAGAACTTTAACGTGTCACCGTCCACTCATAGGCATCAATGCTTGGGCCACTGGGCTGAACACAAGCCGCCACACTTGGTCCTCTAACAGGTTACCATGTCTCGTGCTACGGAAGACTAGTATTCTCAGTACAGACCTTTGGTCTCAAGCCGCGCGGAATGCTATCATCGACCCCGGAGCACCCCTTGGCTGAGATACCTTCTTCGTTCTTACCGGCTCAGCGGTGAGTTCACGTTATCTACAAGCTGAGAAAGACCGGCCGAGTACTTCATACAGAAAGGACTCAGAAGTTGCGTCAGGTATAATGAAGATTTATTAGTCGATACAGGGCCTTCTAGCAATTGGCAGGCAAGGCTCGTAATGACTAAAAACGGATCAAGTCGCGGGGAAAGTAGCGCGATGAAGTGAGACCTTCCACCCAAAAACCCGTTCCCCGCCCCTTCATACGCTAAGAACGGTTCGACACATGGTGGCTGGTTTCACTCAGCGTTTACGATGCGGATAGAAAACAAGATCCATTCTGAACCAGCTGCAGCCATTGCGTTTGGTTGGCAGACAGGAAAGGCGAGAAATCTGACCGGTCTCCTGGCTCACGATCGTGAGAGATCGAGACTTCACTCTCACGTCACACATATCCTGCAAGTGTCCACATTTCTAGACTGTCAACGCTACACTAGAACAGGGACAAACAATCGTTTCAGTCACTCTTCCCCCCTCCCCAGTACTTCTTCGCCCTATATCATTAGCTGGCTCCCTGGAGTCCCTGAAAGACAAGCTTCGATGACTACCAAGTTCAATTCTGCTTCAACTAAGCAGCATGTCCAACCAAATCTCGCACCAGTACGGGATGAGCCCGGCGCAGTTCTCCCATCTTCCCTCGAGAAGTTCGGAAGATCAGAAGGCTCCAAGGAGCAGAATTCCGGTTGCTGTAGGTAACTTATATCATTTTGAGGCTCTGACTGAGCGGTAAATAGTGTGGCCGATGCAGGAAGCGTAAAATCCGCTGCAGTGGTGACCTTGGAAACGATCTCCCATGCAAAAACTGCAAATCAGCCGGCCACGATAACTGTACTTATCTGAGGGTAATTGATAGTCCAGAAACTGCGATAACGTTACTTACAGCTCTAGGTATCTTCTCGGGTGGCAATGATGAATAACCAGCCGTCATGTGATGGTAAAGGCCCGTTATCATCTCAAGAACTGGTGGGTTTTGCAGAACTTCTTCTTTGGTCATTCCCTCACTCATGCTCGAAAGCAGGTATCAACAAACTCTTCGCAGCAACCTCAGTTCGAATATGCCTATTCTCCGCAATACTCGTACTCTCATTCCGCCATGCCTGCGGAATACCTCCACCGACCCAACTCGAATACAAGAGCGCTTCAGCCCCAGGAGAGCTTCCAAATACCTCAAAGCAACTTTTCATACGTGAGGATTGAAGAACCCCATCCTTTCATTCACGACCAATACTCCTTACCTGATCCTCTCGCTGGCGCCAATTCATATTCTCGCACCGCCGATACCATTTATTTTGCCAGAATGAAGCAAAGCATTCCTCCAATGCGTACACTTGGCCCTCATTTCCTGCCGACTCCTCAAGAACCAGCCTTATCATTCTTCCCGATACCTGTGACCCCCGTGGCGTATACCGACGAATGCATGGATGAGCAAATGAAACACAATGCCGCTCCAGGTAGCACACTTCCAGCTCCCAGCCCAAGACAGTTCAATGAGCCTTCACTACAACAGTTTTCTCAGCAGGAGAGTACTTATTACGTCGGAAATCATGGTCTACCATCCTTTGGGCAGACTAGAGGGTACACCACAGATAGTTTGAAGGTTACAGCTTGGAGTGCTCAATCAAAGCTCGCGCATCACTATTCGACTCAAACAGTTGAACGTCAAATGGAAAGAACGCCCCATCAATGGCAGACCGGTCCAGTCTTTCATACGCCCGAATGCAAGCTCGAGAACTTGGAAGGTCATAAGTAGACCAGGGTAAAGGCTTCTCGGTCACATCTTTGGGAGGGACAGAGGTGGGGAAGAGTTTGGTGGAGCAGCCCTGGCGTCTCTACATTTTTGTTCTTTCAGCCATGATCTCAAATTGTTGAATTGGAGAATTTGACAGCTTCAAGGACCGGGAGGAAAGAATGACTTTTGTGATGTTAACACGTTGTGGAAAGTGGGGTGTGCAAAATGCTTTACCTGCAAACTAGAATCATGTCAAGCTTAATTGATCTTAATGTCTGGCAAATCAACTGAGTTTAACGATGTATTTAACCTGATTTCGGTTGCTGTGGGCGAGTCGGGCGCGAATACCGCTACGCTCTGTACCCCTTTTTCTCGCTTCGGATTGTCGCTTATTGCTGCTACCGAAAGAAGCTTAGTCTCACATAATCCGTGTAATGTCCTCCCTGGAAAACAGTTGCCTCATGTACTAAATTCCCGGCACTTCTAGAATCAGCTGATGCACAGCCTGAACGTGATATCTCTCGCACTTTCGTGCATACAAGTTGTTCCTTTCAATAATCAACCGTGACAGGTTCCTTAGGTTGGCAGCATGGTGGCCATCCTTGACAACGGAAACAGTGATGTCTATCCCCATGTAATTGCAGCATGTATCCCCATGTAGTTGCAGCACGTACATGGATCTAAGGGTGCTGGAGCAAGTCCCATCTCGTCGGTCGCACGTCGTTTGTCATGCCCACGCAGCCTATCGCGGAAGCCAGCCGACACGACCTCCTCTTCCCGATGTGGCTTCCTAGCGCTACGATGAGCTGCATAAGCACGCAGTGTAAGCTGGTGACGACTCACATAAAGTTAAATAAAGTCCCCGGACACCTATTCTGTGTCCGGAGACCCACCTTTTATTTGTAGGAACCACCGGGATCTCGCCAACCGGTTCTGGCCAGCTCTGGACAAGAAAGTTGTTAGGTGGCTGGCATTTCTCAGTATTTCAGTACCAAGGCTAGAGGTGCAGGCCCATTGTCTTGTACGACTCCACTAGAAATGACGAATCAAATGGTCGCGATTAAAACGCAACTCTCTATATATCTCAGCTCGAACCTCCTTCATGTGAATTCTTACCATAAGGATCACGCAGAAAGCTAACGGGAGAAGATCAACTTCAGGCTTTGTTTTTGAGAGACAGGGAAAGAAATGATTAGAAAAGGGGTTTGCTTCTGAGCCCCGGTTGTCCATGTATCCATTCCAATTAAGATACATGTGCTTGAAGTCTTCATCCATGCTTTCTCGCTATGCCTAGATTGAACATGCAAGCGGATAGAAAAGCAATTTTATGCTTTGACGGAATCGCTCACTGTGCATGACCGCCATCTTGAGACACTTTTTTCAGGAGCGGCTACCCGAAATCCTCTGCCCAGAATTCCCTTCTTGGATAATGATGCACGCAGCGGCCAGCATGAGGTGAAAATATAAATTCCGGAAGGTGCGAGACTTCTGCAGGCAGCTTCTATCCACCATCCAGGCACTTCATAACTCAAGTCAGTAGAAGGAGTGAATGTTCCGGGAAGCAATCGCCATGGCCGAAACAATCCCCAACGCCAACAATATCATCCAGTTTTCCTGCTCCCTTAAAGTGACCATTCAAGGCACCTTAAAGTTGAACGTCATCGTCGAACTGCGGAACTTAGCCTTCGGGCAATTCTCCTGTGTGTTTGTTCATATAAACATTTTGAAATCCAACCTTGCTCAGGAATCCTTCTCGATCGGCCGTGACCAGCTTGACGAACGAGGATCCGTGACGCGAGAGCTTTTTTCGAAATGGGAAGTAAATGCGATTGATGTCGACGATTTGCAACTTACGGCGGACATGTTCTTTGCAAATGGAGAAGGAGAGGCTGTTATAATCGCTCAGGCTCCATGTAATATTATTGTTCTATCTAGTAAGCATTTCTATTGACGCTTGCTGTTCAATATTAATTCAAACAGGTCCACAGATCTGAGGAACAGATTTGAGGAGGAACACCTTGAACGAATGTGATTGACCAACAGTGGTGTTGGGGCTCCTGCGGGGAACGTTTTGGAGGAAGGTTTCGGGCGATAGCACTCAGACGGCAGTTAGGGGGTAGGGGGCGTATGTTCATTTTTGGACCTGGTAGTAACCATTTCTGACGGAGAGCTCGTAACTCAGTCCCAAATCAAGTTGAATGCCATCCAAAATGGAATTTGCCGTTCGAGAGCCGATATTTGGACATTCGCGCCCCCAGATTTCTCAGCTTCGGCTTGGGTCTTCCCAATTTTTGAATCACGGTGATCTTAATGACAAGGGAGGCCTAATGTTTGGTGGATCTACCCTAAGATCCGATGCTGAAGTCGAGAACAGTCTGCCAGTGGCGCTGAGGCATGCACCCACAAGTGGCCAACGCCCCCTGGGGGCACATGCAGTGAGGCACATGCAGTGGCGTTTGATCGCTAAGCTTCCCTTGGACTGTGGCCAGGGGACCCTTAACAGCTTTGATTGAGGGGTGCTATACTTATTGAGAGGGGAACGCTCATAGCATATTGGAAACTCTTCCCATAATGACAGACATTGGATCGGGGTCTAGTCTACTTGATCTCACGCGCATGCACTCTTGGCCGTCACGATAGCTTGCATATGGATCTCTCCAAAATCCTCCATATGTCCGTTTCACAAGAGTCGAGAGGGCAAACCCGTTTCCCCGCAGCCTCTCATTCTCCCAGCCTACCAACTCGACAACAGGGTGTGCCTACCGGAATCGAGCTGCCGTGCAACGTCGAAAATATCGAGGAGGCCAGAAACCCAAGCCTTACAGTCAGAGACATTCAAGAAACGGACATTGGAGAGGAATCGTGCTCCCTCGATGTTCGACGACGGCCAACACCTTCATCAGAAATCAGCAGGCCGATCTTTTCCAAGTTTGATGATGAATGCCTCCAGCAAGTTACACAGGATACTGTCATGTCCGAAAACGGTAGAATCCAGGGCTGGAAAGGCATTGAAAGGAAGTTCCAGCGTCTGCAAGCTGGGAAAGACCGACCCAAACGCGATTTTAAGAGTCTCCGAACCCGGCGCTCGCATCTAAAGAACCGGCGTCATACTTGTTGGACTCCCCCTCAAAGGCAGACAAACGGACTGTGCGAGATCACGAAAGAGGAAGACCGATTGGTGGTAAAAGCTTATTTGCAAGCTCGTGGTATGGCGACAGAAAAGGCGCGGGCGAATTGGTCGGAAATCGAAGAGATTTACAACAGGCTGCGTAAGCCTGGGGGAATTTGTCGCGACAAGAAGAGGATCAAGAGTCGTTTCTATAAAGTAAGTGTTCTAGAGCTACGTGCTTACAGAGACTAATCACTACAAGATAAAAAAGAAGCATCCAAAATTATTTCTCGAATCTCAGGCCATGAGCGAGAATTTGCTGCCAGCCACCCCACAGTCTGTTACCCAGCAGCCTACCGCCCAAGAAATCTAAGTTTTGTCCAAGGATCGTCAACATCGTGCGTTTTGTTAGTATCTGCATCAATTAAGTTTTGAACATCCCACCGTGACTGTTGACACCAAGGCTTTGCTGTGTTATGAGTGATGTTGACGCGTGCCACAGAGAGGTACAGTGTACCGCTTCTACAGCAAAAACTGCCCGGACTTCCAGAGACCTCGACCCTGCGTTATCGCCTGACTCTCGAGCACATGATCTTGCGATTACGATTTCTCTGTGCTTTTAATCAAACTTTGACATGGTGAGGCGCGACCCGAGTTACCTGCTCTTTGCTTTCCATTGGGTTGCGCTGCATTCTGTTGCGCTCGCACATTCGGGCATGTGATTCTCGTCAGCTGCGATAGTTCGTGGCAGTGCGGCTCCGCAACCAACCATGATCCCGCGCCCGACTGTGGGGCTGTGGGGCTTGATGAACTGGCGACGTTTTTCGGTCTATGTTTTGCTCTCTACGCATATTTCACAAAGAACGCTTTATGCTGGTTTGCGAAGCCAGGGAGCAGTTGCAGCAGACCCTTTGCACTTCAAGTCTCCAGCCTACATACCACCCACGATAGTTGACCACGGTCTGTGACGCCGGAGAATTTGCAGGAGGGAGACCCTTTTCAAGCCTCAAGCCTACCTACCGCCCACGACAGCTCGCCACGGTCTACGGCGCCACGGAGGGGAGCAGTTGCAGGAAATCATTATGGCGGTTAGTCTTGCATATTCCTATCTTATATAAGTATTCACAATTGTTAGCCAGGTGACAACGCCCTGAATGGCATTGCAGAAAACATCCAGGGCCGCATTTTTGAACCAGAAATTTACCCACGCAAAATATATTTCCATGGATATTACCTGTCTATTATCAACAAAACAACCAATCACCATTTGACCTTCTTGGACCACATCCCTACTAAAACATACAATGAGGCAGGCGATGAGATTGTCATATACATTCCTTATGAGGTTCCTGAAGGGTACACCATATATATTCGAGGTGCTAATGTATATTTCACTCAATAAAGAGTAGTATGCATGCTTGTAGTTGATTCGGCTTTATTGAATCAGCTCCGTCTCGAGGAGGGGAATAATCTGGTATGCATGCTCATGGCTGATCCAGATCACAACTGCGACATCTGCATTGTCGTTCTTTTTGAAATTGAAATGCCAGCATGAGGTTTTGGGCCATCCATCACGCCTTTCCTGCTTCCACTGCTTGCTTTGTTCAATCCCTGATTTGAATAGTTCTGGCATTTTCGCAAGGGCTGAGGCCGGGGAGTATCCGTATGTATGCAGCTCAGCTACGAAACATTAATTTTGGTGGATGCCGGAATAAATTGTTGTTACCTTTCTCTATCCGCTCTGTCATTTCCTCGGTAGTATGTACCTCGGTGCCTTCGGGGAAGATGGTTTTTATTCTTGCAGAGCTTTGTAATGTGGCCATGTTGAGCGGGGGTTCGTGGAGCGGACTTTTGGGTTGAAGCGCAGGCTGCTCGGAGGAGGAAGTCTTTCGTGACGCTGAGAGTATTGTTAGCAGAGACCAATTCAGTTCAATAACATTGGGTACCGACACTCTTGAAGCTCCTCCAAGAATTTACCGCTGCCTGGGAGAGACAGAAGCTTTCCGAAAGTACGAGGAGTCCATGAAGGTGACTCAATCAATCGGGAAAAGGTTTCCAGACGGCCCTCAATACTTTTCAGCTGGTTTTCAGACAAAGACAAGATCACCCTCCCAAATGCGCTAGGTGATAAGTTAAGCAGAAAATGCTGGATTGGGGTTGATGGCGTGCCATTTGTACCTCCGTATCGGAGATGGAATATTTGCTCAAACCCAGTTGCTCGCATTCTTTTGTCCCTAACCCTCTCTAGCAGTCGGTTTACCTTTTCAGCTTTGCGTATCGCGTTTTTAATGGCGTCGAGTTCGAGGAGGATTTGGTTGATTTTCGATTGCGAAAAGGATTCAAACTCGAGCTCATCAGTGCTCTCGGACCAGTATTATCGTCATTGTCATTTGGAGCATAAAATATCACTGGCCGAGAGGCTGTATCCTCGATAGCCTTATCGGGCTGCGTTTTTACTAGAGTAGACATAGCAAGAGTATCAGACTAGGAAGCAGGAGCTGGACCAAAGTATTGAGGTACCAAAGGTTGGGGAAAACTGGCTCATATGCCAAAGCAGGCGTCGACTGGTCCTGGTACCAAGAATTGAACGGACTGGCACAGGACCAAAGCAGGCGTCGCCTGGCTCAAGTACCAATTTATGACTCGGCTGGCACAGGGACCAAAACACGCGTTGGCTGGTCCTAGTACCAAGGCAGGGGTGGGCTGGTGCTGGAGCGCCGGCTTGAGGGGTGCGCCACGGTGTCACACAACCCCGTCCACTTCTCTCGGCTTGCGAAGTTCAAACCGATATACTGTCATATTCTCTCAAAGTCTTCCCTGCAAATGATGGTTTTGGAGTCTGCTGGACTAGCAAGTCCGGATGACGGTTGCCACTCCGTCAATATTTTGATCTTCAGTGAGAACTCGTCGGGCGACGATCTATGGCGCTTCTGTGGCCAATCGCAATTGTTTTGAATCTAGTAAATTCCCACGTGAATTGATTCTATGCCATTGAAACAGATGATGTTGATACCTGCTAGTGTCTGGGCTGCTGTGCGCAAAGGGGGGAGCGCCGCCAGAACACTCATGCACCGGTAAATAAGCCTCCGCCATCTGTCCACAAAGCTTCAGCGGCCTGTTTTTCCGACACAGCTCGAGAAACGTAGAGTACCATGGCTTCAGGACCAACTATTGATTCTCGTTATTCTCAACCCTTCGAGGACGGATTATATCATTGTCCATGGGAAGACACAAGGGGATGCGCCCACGGCCCCCGAGGCGGTAACAACGCTCCCAAGTATGACAACACCACAAGCTTATAGCTGCAATGTATGTTAACTGGGGCAGATTTTTCTGGTCCTCTCACCAAAAACCATTCCAATGCCAGTGGTGCAACAGCCGCTTCACTACAAATGGAGATCGTAAACGTCACGAACACGAAGGTCACCAATCGTCACCGTCCAAGGAGTTTCTCTGCCCTTTAAATGGATGCGACAAAGTGTTCGATCGCAAGGAAAATTGCCAACGCCATATAAAAGCCCACGCTACTACAAGAAAACGTGAAAGCACTAGCGACGAAGCGCCTTCCTCGCCACATTCCTATCCAAAACCTCATAAGGTGGAGACTTTTACTACCCATGAGTTGAGAGAACACCACAGGAGTACAGGCAAACTGTATTGCTTGGTCGAGGGCTGTAAAAAGCCGAAAGCAAACGACACTCGCCCATATAAATCTTTGAACATTTTGATCCGCCATTACGAAAATATGCACTCTGGGCTCAAGGTTCCATTGCGGGGGATCAGATCGTCAACTAGTTTGAAGCTTTTCAGGACGGCACCGAGAAGATCTAGAGTACCACGTACCTGTCTCTCCTGTCATGCGCAGAAAAGGAAAAGATGTGATGCCGAAGGTGTTTGTAGGGTATGTGCCTTGGAAAAGAAGAGATGTATTCATCCCACACCGAAACAAGAGAGGAGTGAGAGCATCAAAATCGCCGAAGTATCAATACAAATGCCATCGACAACTCGCACAGTTTTCAACAACGTGGAAAGTCAGGGAACAAGCTCCAGCAAGGAATTGGAATCGCCTCAGGCCGACGACTCGGCACTTTGCATACAGTCGAATTCTTTTGGGGAAGACATTGAAGGGAGCATTTGTGAGGAAACTAAACCTGAAGATGTCTCAGTTGCGGCCATTGAAGGCGATAGCAACGGCTTCAAGCTTCAAGCAGCGACCTGGGTTGATCCAGTTCCGGATCAACAGTTGCCCCAGAGATCCACATCGTCGGACACGAGCACCCTAAAGTCTTTTGAGGATACTGCTTGGGGGTATCCGTTCCTGTTTGAGACTGGCGATCAAAATCTTCTGCCTTACCAAGGTTCCAACCAACCTGGCCCGGTTCCTGGAGTCATACCGTCGTTAGAATACAATCCAGGCGCTTCTCTCGGCTTCCCTTCGATATTTCAGGCTATGAATCCGAACATATCTCACAACTTCTCTTCCACTTTTCAGCCTATGGATCAGAACGGGTCCTTCGTCTTCTGTGATAATGTTCCGGCCACGGATTTGAACAGGTCCTTCAACTTCCCTGGATGACCCGATCCTTCCAAGTAACCCATACACTATAACTTCTCCACCAACACGCAACCCGGCCCAAGGTTTGGTTTCCCATCCAAGTTTATTTGGTGCTTTTCCATGATTCTACCCAGGAAGGTGTTGCTTTTGGACTGCGAGGACGAGTATAACTGATATTGGAATACGGGTTATGAGGTGTCTACGCATTGGCTTCTGTGTTCGGGTTTTGGTTAATTATTGGTCAGCGGGCTATGTCAACGGTTCTAATGTCACTGTACGCATCTTTTTTTTTGTCAGATTTTAAGTAATAGTCGTCATACATTCTTTCTCAAGATTCAACTACTATCGTACCCATCCTCAGTCCTGAAACCCTTGATACCCACCCTCAATCCTGAAACCGAATGTCTCTTACCTTTCCTGCCTTCCGTAGAACGTGTCACCGAGTTGGAGATCTAACGGTCAAACAATAGCGTGCGGAAGGGTTGGGGATCCGTCGGATTTGTGTCGTGGGAATACTTTGACGTTGTCCAACAGCGTGTAGAGATGCGGGATTCATGGCCGACGACCAACGCAACAGCGTTACAGCGGTTGCCTCCCTTCCGCAAAGTGTGCCACCTAGTTGAAGTTCTGTCGGACCTTCGTCGTGGGAACTCTGTGACATCAACCAACAGCGTGTGGAGATAGAGGTTTCAGGACTGAATACCAACCCAACAGCGGCTGCCATCACTATGGTCTCGACCTGCTCGTGGACCTCGATGGTCGATTTGAGGGATCTCGCTCACTTTGTGCCTCGCGTACGTGGACCGAACTACGCCAGAACCCAAGGCGCCACCAGCGGATTGGTAGTCATCTGAGGAGCCGACGAAGCGGACGCTGGAGAACTACTTGGGCATGCTCCCTCGTTGCTAAGGCATTTCTTGCAGATCAGAGCATGGCCATGATGGTCTAGGCTCGGGATCCGCATTCGTAGCTCCTGCTGCAAAAGAATCGTCTGCTCCGTGAAGTTGGCAGCTGCCGTCGAGGTATGTGTCTTCGACGCGAGGGGGATAGTCGACGACAAGTTTTCGATGGGACGCATCTTTACTGATTGAGCTGATTTGGTGGCCAGACGCGGCCACAAGAAAGGCACAAGACTCGACAGAGTTGACTACCTCCTTCGTGAATCAAGTCGCCTGTTAAGCCTTTTTCTTCGTGGCTTCTGGACGGGGTGGTTACCACTGCTCCACGAGTCTCTTCCTCCGGCTGGACTTCAAGGTCGAGAGAGTCCACCTTGCCCATAGTACATGGGCGATCTCTCGGGCGGAAAGCGTGAGTGCCAAAATGCACTGTTTCGCCGGGAGTTTACCATTAACGATTCAACAGATCGATGAACACTAAGCAGTGTCCGGGTGTCGTCGTTTGAAAATTTCGAGGCCCAAGTATTTGGAGACGGGCTATGAGTCCGAACGTCCCTGTAGGAGACCGGATACGTCGTCACCTGGTCAGCATCTCTGACCGATGTCGTGATCCAACAGACAACCATCAGCAGTGCAGCAACATCAAACAAGCCACGACAACGATCTCACCACCGCAAGCGCCGCCAACCGCCCCCTCTCAAAGTAGGCGCGCCATTACCGCCGTGGTACAGCTGCGGTGGGGTTGTGGTGCGGCCCGTTGAGCTAAGACTCGCGCCCTGCCCTGGATATGATGTTTGGCTCGTCCATCCTGCCTCTGCACCGTGGAGACTCCACAACTACGTCGAAACGGTACTATTCGGGGAGGGTAAGAGTGTATCCAGAACTCACTGGTTGAGCTCCGCTTGACGGTTCACTCTCCGGTCGGCTTCAATCTCACCCTGGAATTCGGGTTCGCACCCGGCCATGTAGTCTCATGTAAGAGGGGCTGTTGAGAACCTTGAGGGAACAAGGCTGTCCCCAATCATTCCTACATCTGAGTCCCATAGCTTCGACCGTCTGTGATAGCGTTGAAGTCCAATGGTTGTCACATCACCGAGTCCGTCATGGTATACGCAGTAAATGAAGTTACATGTGGGGTTCCAGCACCTGGCACCACCGACTCGAGAGCTTCATTCATCGCCACCCTGATGTTCACGAGCCGTGCATCGCGACGATGGGATAGGAGGATCGTCAAACAGGCCCGTGGACTGCCTGGAAGTAGAGCGGAACTTCGTTCTTTGTATAAACGAAGTGCCCCTCACATGGTGGCCCGTGCCGCCCCACTGTCTGCACCAGATGTGGATTAGCCCTGTCGTGTAGATTCCAACGTCAAGCCTCCCTTTTCACTTTGTTATTCTTTCACCTTTATTCGAATCATTGACTTTATTCTATTCTACGGGCATGGCGCAATCTGTGAACTGACATCTTCTTTCGTCGGGTGACAAGAATATTAATGTCCATTGGGTCCATGTATGTCCCCCCTCGTCTGTCTGCCGCCACGCCTTGACTCCCACATCCACCGTACCCTTCTCCTTCGCCCTTTACTTATCATATGTATTACCTCAGCCGACCTTGAAATGGCACCGAAAGCCGAAGCCGATCTCCTGCGCCTTATGAACAAAGAGCATATTTCACATTCCTCCAGCTCGATTACAACAGTCAGGCAACAATGCGCTGCCTACATGGACCCGTTCGTTGATCGCCGGCTTTGGGACGATGCTATACATGGGGCGGCATGGCACCGCAAACTGAAGCTCGACTTGCTCCTACAGCCGCGCGTTTGCAGACTTCCTATAGAGTTGGCAAAACCTTCGCATCGGTTGCGGCATCCACCTCAATCACGTCCAAGAACTTGCCAACAAGGGACATGCGCTCTGGCCGACACTCCGACAACCCCTAACGACACCCCTCCGTTTAAAGTCCAAGTTGGTTCTGGTTATAATGGCGGATCCGGCGACACTGTCGTTAGGGAGGAGAACGACCTCTACTTTCGTGATCACAACGAACAGTGTGGTCGTCCATACAGCCTCCTCACCACTCGAGTGCTCCTCCCACCTCAGTCATAACATATCGCGCAAGGCGATACATTCATGCAAGGTTTCGGCGGTATAGACTACATGCCCGCCGCCGATGCATACGAATAGTGCTGGCCATCCTGTTGATGCAACAGGACAGTCCGGTGATGTTCAGCCCGCATTGGAGTCAGTCCAAGAACGAGATGGATGCTGAAGAGTCTGATTTCACGCACATCGGAGATTAAAAACGCGGTTGATCCACATCCAAGCGTATCCGCCGCAGAGGAAGGACGGCAATAGATCTAGCAAGGTCAATTGGACACTGTTTGATCCAGATGGCAATTTCGTCGATGCAGGCGACGTCCCCGAGTCAAACGATGACGATTCTGATGCCAGTCTGAGCGAAAGAGACCTCGAGTCTGACGGAGAAATGTTGGCGCCGAGAGGTAACACCCGCGCCGCGGACTGCCAGCTGATCGCCTCTATTCATCCCCCCAACCCTGCCTTTGATACAAATAGTGCCGCCATCCAGAAGAAGGATGAACTCCCCTCCACTCCCCTCCCATCGTATCAAAACTTCAGCATATGAGAAAGCGCCGTGGCTTGCTGGCTCGTATCGGAGAGATCAAGCAGGACAGATCTTACCTCGTCGCCGATATCTCGGATTCAAGTACGAGTCTGATTAGCACAGAGCCGTCGCCGGTAAGCTTACACACTTAAATTCACAAGCTCCCTGCTAATTATATATAGAACTGTGCCCACGACCTGAGTTCAACCTGCCCACCTTTGTTACCAAGAATAGTAGCAACTTGGGTGCTGAAGTCGCAAACAGCCAGGAGAGGCCCATTCTTGCATGATTAGACGATTGGAATGAGCAGCCACCTATCCACGCCCTGCTTGAGCCGCGCTTCAAGAGATGTTACTTGGCCACAATGACCTTGGAACCAGCAGCCCCGGCAGCCTTTCTGTCCTCGTTGCAAACCTTTTCTCAACATGCCATCATGCTTACCCGGGCCACTTCCCTGCTTGCCCGCCTATTGTCCCGCATTATTTCGGATTTGCTCTTGAAAATTGGTGGCGGTCTCCCAAGTTTCTGAAATAGGTCTTGAGAAGATCAGCAAAATAAATCTCGTTTCTCGACGATTATATCAAAAGCATCTTCAAGGGCGACTCGAACAACAACAGCAGCCTCCTTGGCATGTGCCCTGTATATGCCGAGTTTGCCGACCAGGATAGTGGGTTCACTGCCGTAGCAAACAAAGATAATCTGGGCACCCACGCAATAAATAACCTCATGCTGGAACGCAAGAAAGGCCTGATGCAATTTTACAGAACCGTCACTGGCAAAGACGACGATGGAATCACCGAGGCCGTCCAGTTTGTAGAGGACCGTAGTATCCCTGAAAGGTCGAGGGCGTGTCTCAATAGGAAGGTCACCGGCAGTTCAAGCAACGAGAACCCCACTGTCCGCCCTATAATTTTACGGGTGAAGAACGTAGCGCCACCTACTGTCAGCTCGCCTGACAATACAAGTTCAAAATATCATACTAGGGGCGCAACGAAGAGTCTTTCCACGACGTGGGTACTGCCACCGCCCAATTCATCCGAGAACCCCGGCATAAACCCCACGAAATCCGGGACTGGATTCTCATGTCGCTCATGCAGGGCGTATCGGCCGTTGCTCCCGGCTTAAGAGCTGGGTGAACGAGTCGTCTGGCGTAACAAACGAATGCATATTTACTGCCACACAAATCACTAGTCAGTACTGCCTTGAAAATTCAAGTTGACAGCCGACCTTGCTAATGCTACTGCAGACATCGCCTGCATCCTGGTTCAAAAAAATACTCTCATCGGCGGGGGGGTTATCGCCAACGCATGTGGGTTGGGTAAGACCACCGCAATGCTGCAGGCCATCGCCGTCGACGCATAGGAGAAGTCCCGGCTTGGACGCTTTTGCCCCCACCTTTATTTTGACTCCGCCGTCCGCCATGTAGCAATGGTCACCCAGTTCCGAGCACACGTGTTTGGGAGGGGCTTGCCCTTCTTACCCACCACACCGACGTCTAAATTACATGAGCGACTTCAAGGGCTACCTCCACCTCTTCTGGCGCCCCTACTTCCCATCTCTCCACCTCCCTCAGCTGATCAACCCGCTGGAAGTCTTGCGTGTTGCGTGAAACCCTCGACCTTTTCAATGTCAAGTCCGTCGATGCATCGAGCGCCGAGTCTGTTACGGACATCCTCACCCCGCTGCCATCGGAGGATGGGCGTTACAGCCAGCAATATTTCGTCAAGCGGGGCGCTTTCGTGGAAGCCGGTATATGATCTGCCCGGCGTTGGTCTCGCGGCTGCTCGCCGAAGGCGTCCGCGATCCCAAAGTATTAGGGATTACTGCGATATCTTCGAGCCGGTGCAGGTGCAGCGACTCCAAGGTACTGTTATCAGCCTTCGTGTCGGATGACCCAAGTTTTCAGTTGGCGCGGACATCCCTGACATTGTCTGCGAAATCATATGGATTGAGCTCATGGACTAAGAGGCCGCCGAATACAAACTTATCGGGGACGAAATCCAGAGCCAGCTGCATGCCGATCTTCGGGAGTGCATCGACCAGTCTACCCCTGGCATTGGCGAGGACGGTGCCGCCGCTCCGCTGGGCTTGGCGCCACAACCTCAGTCATATTCGAAGCCGCTGAGGTAGAGTTCTAACATCGCGCGGGGCAAATTTGAGGGCATCACGACTTACAAGACCTTCGGAGTCATCTTCTGCTTCTTCTTCGAAAGTCGTCGGGAATGTCTGCGTCACCTGTTTGGACGTATAACGGTATAGAACATCAAGCAAGACTTACCACGTGCTCGCTTCCTCGCACTGCGTTTGGCTTCCTTCGGTATCCGCTTGCCCAGCCGCTCCTCCTCCTTCGCGCGCTGCAACTTTGTCTTCTCCTGGACAGCCTCTTCTTTGGCCTGCCGATCCAAGCGCCGGGCTTCTTAGAGTGAGCCTTCATCAACCTACGCCGCACGCGCTCTGCCCGAGGCTCTTGCGGACGATAAGTGAGAGGTCATCCTGCAAAACATTGCCTTTGGCATTCAAATTGTTGTCGGCAGCGAGGATACTAATAAAGTTCGACTTTATATGCGCTACGATAACGTCGTTGTATGTTCCAGTACCGTGTGGGGTCTCGACCTTCCGAGACTTGTTAAGGTCTGCACCGCTCCGCTGGCTGCGACCGAAACACTGCAAAAGGGAGGCAATATTATATAGGCATCTATGACTATGTTGGCGCAGCCCTCCTGGATATCGATCGAGACGCCGCTAATCTTGATTCCTTTGAGAATGACATTTACACGAACGGATTTGTCCTTGAAACGATCGAGGATATGTCGACGCTCTTCTTGGGAGTACTAGGATGTGATGGACAATACTTTGAACCTCGAGAGGGCGAGAAACTTAGAGGGATATCAGTGAGCAAGAATAGTTGACAGGGGGGCTTGTAAACTACAGTCGGTGGGGGAGGTCAAATGACCTTGCCAACTATAGTTCGCAAGGGATGGACAAGATTCACTAATCCGAAATCACCTGCATCGTCATGACGACCACCTTCTCGCCTAACTTCAAGCACTACTCTCGCAGGATACCGAGCAGAACGCAGACCTTTGCAGACGGGGACTAATGCGATCAACGGGTGGCATCCGCTAGTGTTTCACGCGCCATGTAATACGTGTAGCTCATGCTGTGGTCGCCGTCGAGCTTGTCCCAGGATGTCAATACCAATCTGCGCGGAACTAATCTTTCGATCGGCCCTGCTCTTTATTTCCTGCTCTGCAACCCCCTCAATAATGACAAAGATTGCACAGAATCTCTCCTATTTCAGCTTCCTGAGGATCGGTGGGTTGCCATTCATAATCAGTATACCCGCGAGGCAGTTTAAGAACAAGCCGGACAAGGAGGAGGAGGAGCAGGCTGCCAAGGATGCTGCTGCGACGACGAAGGATTCGCCGGCGAAAGATTCTCCGACGAAGAAATTTCCTGCCAAAAAGTCACGCTCTCACGAGTTGCGCCAATCCGAAGACAGTCGCGTTGGCAGCACCGTCACAGTGCGTCGCCGCAACCGCTGCAGAACATACTCAAAAATTTCTGGTGTATCAATCTTGCGCGTCTTAGTCCTTACCCCTTACCTTGACATCGATCGTTACGGCATGCACATTCGATGCTCAATACGCCTCAATACCACGGCTCAGTCTCGAGCCCCTTAGCGAAGTTGATTCTGGGGCTTTTGGATAGCTCATCGGGGTTGAATATGGAGTATGGAATGCTTCATGTCATTATGAGGGCTTGGCTCAACGTCAACTTGACTGCAATGGAACTCTTAGTGGTTAAGGCTTCCCCACATTGGGGAGCTTGGCAAAAATTTCCACCGAAAGTTAACAGCGTACTTGGCATGTTTTTTGCGTGGATATAAGTAGGGTTGTAATTTAGTTGGGCACGTCGTTTTGGAACTTTTAGTTCAGTTCTTTATCAAGAGACTTGATTTTGTCTAAGGTCAGAGCACTAATTGCTCGAAACTTAATCTTCCGACCTGTTTTCTGTTCGCTCTAGATCATTTCCCAATGGTTTTCAACCCAAAATCGACAGTATTGTTCAACATGTGCGACTACTTTCATCTGTCGTTGACTTGCGATTGCTTATGTTATATATTCTTCCCTACCCGCAAAGCAGCGTAAATTCAATTCTTCAGAAGGATAAGTTTATCAAAAACTGTATTACTATCCAAAGCGTTAGCGAAGTCTTCGTACCAAGAACCTTTGACCCTGTTCCAGTGAAGGAGCTTGGACTAGGAGGACTGTTTAATATGCCGGCACTGGGGGACTTTATCGCTGTTGCCCAAATGGATTGTACTTTATTTGACGTAGAGTTCAATGTCAGGCTCTGAGTTCCAGATGTGAAAGGCCCGTTGAATGATTCAGAAGAACTAGATGTGAAATCAGCGAATGGTATTTCTGTTGCAGTTGCTGTGGCTGTTGCTACTGCAGTTGCAGTCGCGGTTGCCAGCTCTAGTGAGGGTGGGAGTGCAGTCGTCGTGGCCATTTCTGGAGAGAATTGGGGCACATTCGTTCCTACTGGATTTGAAATTGCCGGTCGCGCTTCTAGAGAGAGTGAGGAAGACGATACAGTGGCTGTTGACTCTGGGTTAGAAGAAAATGATGCTGTCTGAGTAGATATCTGGAGAATCCCAGATGCAGATCCTCCATTATATTGGATTTCTACAGTTGCTTCAGCTTTTTTCTCTATTCTTTGAGATTTTAAACCTAATTCTGAAGCGTAGACGTATGGTAGAGTGAGGAACAGTATCAGCATCATGTTTACTGATGACAACAGGTTTAAGTGACTTAAGCCAGAATACTTTTTGTTGTTTATTAGTGAATTAAACCCAAAAGTGGCTTATTTAAAGCCAAATCCGGATCACTTTCCAATCTTCTATAAATAATCCCAGAGACGCTGGTTCTATCCGAAATCTCCACACTGATTTAATCAGCTTTTCATACTCTTTGTCGGTTCAGGCCCAATCACCTCTGCTATTCCAAACTCTGCCAGAACTATAGCAAATAGCACATGACGGGACTTGGCTAAAGGAATTAGAGCTTTCGAATTTACCACAGGTATTATTGCATCTCTTGAGAAGATGGAAGATGATCGTATGGACACAGAGGCTACACGAGCCTTGTGGGCACCTGCTGTGGCTACACCCTCTCGAGCCAACTTTATGATGCCAGGAACCAACGCAATATCCGAAACAGACCTAAACCAGCTAACGGCAAAGGCGTTATCAGATATGAACCCGAGAAAATCAAAGAATTCAGAGCTGAAGGTGAATGTCAGCTCTCCAAGTGCCACACGTTCAAGACGAAATTCTTCACTACTTACACCAAATATGAATTCCCCAAGAACTCGTTCTCAAACGGCACGGTTGAGTGCTGGTTTAGAAGCAGAAACAAGCTCAGTACTAAAGACCCCAAAGGGCGTTCAAGAATCAAAGTCGCCGAAGACAAAACGGTCGAAAAGTAAAGAGCCCACGGAGTTGGAATCCCCAGCGCTCAAACGTGCTAAAACTAATTTGCCCGATCCTTTGACAGTCATGGGGTCTGGAAGAATTACTCGTTCAATGAAAACGCCAGAACTCAAGCTGAGTCCAGGCCTTCCTGACTCGACACGCTCAAGAAAGAAGCCTCCTGCCATTATGGTTGAGCCTGCATCTGAGACAGACGCTGAATTTCAGATTCGGGCTCCACGTAAAAATAAACAGATGCTTTTTTCCCGCGAGTCTTTGCCAGAGTCCGAGTCGGAGTTCGAGGCTGAACCCGAGGCTGAACCCGAGGCTGAGCCCGAGGCTGAGCCCGAACTTCCGAAGAAAAAGAAATCAAAGCGAATGAAACAAAAGCTACAATCAGAGCTTGAGCCACCACTTCCAAAGAAAACAAGATCAAAGCAAAGACTTCCCACGCCAGAGTCCGAGCCGGAATCTGAGTCGGAGTCTGAGTCGGAGCCCGAAGCTGAGCCCCAACTTCCGAAGAAAAAGAAATCGAAGCAAATGAATCAGAAGCCACAAACAGAGCTTGAACTACCACTTCCAAAGAAAATAAGATCAAAGCAAAAACTTCCGACGCTAGAGCCACAACTAGAGCCCATATTTACTTCTCACAAGCTAGTAGAACTTGAAGAGAAAAAGAGAGCCAACAAAAAACGGTCGATGCCAGATTCTCAGTTACATATTCCATTGCTTTCAAAGCAGCCCGCGCCAGTTCTAGACTATGAGATAGAGCCACAGCAATCGGAGAAGATTTTCGCTGACTTCTATCACCCAGGCCATACACGATTGGAGGCGTCAAATGGAAAGACCCCAATTGCAATGGTCGAGTCTTCTTCCAGTCAATATGAATCGGAAAGTGAAGACTCCACATTTGAAGACGGAAGAAACTCCGCACCTGAGAGTGACGGCGATGTTTCGGAGCTGGGAACTTTCGATGATGGGGCTCTAGACGAGATCTATGATCAGCAAGCTGAGGTTGCCACTTCCCAGTCGCAAGCTATTGAAGAGGGGAACGTCAACACTAGTAACAGCGAAGGGGAGTCCGACATGTCATACGAAGAGACTGGTCAATCGCGTGATATTAGGGGAATTCGCAAAAGAAAGGTGTCCGAGATTGAGCCATCAGAGAACATTCAGTTTCCTTCCGGAAGGCGCATATTGCATCCGACTTCCAGAAAACCAATCTTCAGAGCACCGGATTTAAGTGGGACAGTCCCAAGCGTCAAGCCTGTCGTTAATTCGGTCGAGCACCTAGTTGGTGGTACTGTCGACTACGATGAGAATGATTTGGTGGACTCTGAGTCTGAAGCAGAAAATGAAGAGCCTACCGAAATAGTTGTAGGTTTCCGTAATCATGGTTCTACAAAAATGGCAATTGTCAAACGTGGACCCAACAACTCTGCGCAATATCGCATGAAGCTTAAGAAAGAAGTGAGGGGCGGTATACCCTCTGGGATTCCTGACATAACTTTGAACAGGCATTGTTTTGACAAAACCGAAACTGGCGACTCCAAATGGAATTGGTCTCAAGTAAAGGTTCAAAACATTGTTCCCAGAGATCCAGGACCTGGAAAAAACGTAATAGATCTTTGTCGACCTGGAAAGCCCCACCACGATGTGACTATTCGAATGAGATGGATAAAACTTAAGGAAGTGACAATTGAAACGCGGACGGGATTCTACAAGATCTATCCCGGAACACGTAAAAATGCCGACAAATACATCTATAGAATGTTACTGAATCAGGAAATAAACTACCAACAATGGCGAGATGGAATTCGACCTAAATCGTCTCGCTCTCCCTCTTATGCCTCTCGAGTATCAGTTGAAGCCGCCGGCACAAACGGCGTCCGAGGAAGATCCCCCAATGAGGCCGCGATACGGGCCGCTCAAGAAAACCATTTGCGACAAGGCGCTGGAGTGGAGTTTACTCAGTCAAGACCGCTTCGTACAAGGAGAACCAGCGTGCGGGCCGCTGCTGGAGAACAAGCTTTTGAAACCCCGCTCCGCAGAAAGGGCGTACTTACTAGGAAGACGCCCGCTTCCCGCGTTGGAAACTTCAAGACCGAACAGTCGAGATCCGAAAGAAAGAAAGCGCTGGAAATTTTCAAAGAAGCTAAGCTCCTGGATAGAAAGGATGGCAAACAATGGAATGATCTTACTGAAGAGGAACGGGATAAAATTATTTTTAGTTTCTCCATGAAGTATAAAAGTTGGAGCGTCGAGCACAATGTCGGATCAGTACTCAATTAGTTTTCGTAGTTTTAGCTTAGATATCTAAATTGTAGTGTCGCTTTGTTTATCATGATCTCTTCATCCATTTCAACGCTCACAAAATAGCAGCATCACGACAGTAAAGTGTCACTTCAGCTGAAGTTCATGCACCTCCATTGCCCGGACACTCCGTCTTATAGTTTGTACGATTCCATAAATGAGTCATAATAACGTCCATCCCTGTGTGCCGGAAACCCCTCCGTGCCGGAAAAAATATCAAGT